>DWDT01002169.1:0-14240 GCA_018245595.1 Microceris scylla | reverse complement strand
GTCCCACTATGGAATAGGTGGTGAGCCTATTGCCATGCATCGGGCACATATCCAGACTCCGAACCACTACTAGAAAACTAATTTTAACAATTTAACTTTAAAATAAATACTCACAATAATAATTATCCATAATAATAATTATCATTATATCCTCATCCCAGGTCCCTTATAAGGCAGCCAGACAATAATGAGTGCCAATCTCTAACCGTAAAAACCTAATGTGCTTATTCTGCAACCAGCACTATGTGTCTACATCCACACTTAATATTATAACCAATATTATAATATTGTAGTAATTATGTAGAATTATAATAAGTGTACGAAGGAAGTTCTCTCTCTGCCTCTGCTCTCGCAATAAATTAATATTACGCGCAGGTGTAATGGCGACGTGAACGTAATGACGGCCAATTAAATGAAATTTCATATGAAACGACACTCTCAAAAGTCTTTGACTTTGTATTATGCCAATTACGCCTTTATTAGGCTTTTGTGATGTAAGGCCACTTCCACACACGGCTGTTTATCTCTGAGTGCTTGTTCTAATTGATATACAGGTGTTGCATGATTCATTCGGTCAATCGGTCTTACATCGCAAACGTTCAATGAATAGTCGATGTTCAATGAATGATAGTTTGAAAATCGATTTTCAGCTTGTTTATTTTGACAGCGTTAATCACTATATTGAATGAAACATTCGGTCAGTTTTTCTTCTGATCGATAACATTCAACCAATATTACATTTGTTAATAGATTTTGAGCTGACCAATTCCTAAATCAATAATTCGAAAACAACGGTGATTGATCAGACTTTTAAGTACACCACCGACAGTAAAATTATGATTTGTAGTTGAGTATATGTTAACCTAAACATAGTTATCTAATACGTAGCATGAAATTTGATATATTTGACACTAAGTGTTCTCTGCTTACGTCTTCAAGGACCCGGCGTGACGATGTAATAATAATAAATTACATGTAGTTAAGTTCGTGCATGTTTTTGTAAATATTCTCTACGATACAAGGCGAAACTCTACTTGTGCTATATACATTTGATTAATTGCAATCACAGTTAAGTACAATTTCATATATTAGGATGTATTGACACTCAATTATTAGGTATATATTTTATCATTGTTTGTCATTGAAATGACTGTTTTATAATAACTTAGGGGCAAATATCCACGCAGGCTATGACATCATCATCAACAACCCATTTATCATTGGACTGTTAACCACTGGTGTTCTCTCAGAATGCAATTTCAAAATTGTAAATTAAAAAATAAATTATTTATTTATGTTAGTCAATATCCTTTTTCTGGCTATTATTGAAGTACGAACTGGTAAAAATAATCTGAAACAAGGCTTTACCATTTTGTTACGTGAAATATAGAGACAAATATCCCTCTGTCTCCGGAACGACAAAAGTTTATGTCGGTCTCCAAACGACTAAAATCCCACTATGTTCATTTCCAGGCCATTTGTCTAAGCTTCGCCTCCGCTATTGCATTTTTCCATGGTGCCAACAGCGATAATTCCTTAATAAAACCCCAACTGACAGTGCCATGAAGATTTTCTTTCACCCGTATATGTTCACGGGGTTCACGAAATCATAGGACGCCATTCTGTAGCTTTTAACTGAAAACCTAATCTAACCTAATCTAATCTCACTTTTAGCGATAAAGTAGATATAATTAATTTATTATGTTTGCTCTTTGTTGCAAACAATAAAAGGTAAACATATAAATATATGCCGTGGGACATCTCCACACACGGCCTTCTGATTCCATACTAGCAGATGTTTTATGGTAACCAGACAAGTGATTAACGATATACATATATCCTTCTGTACATATTTTTATACACACACAACTAATAATTGCGATCGTCATACAATTATTTGCATGGTGTTGGAATCGAACCCATGACCTCCGACTTAGCAGACGGATTCAGTAACCACTAAACCAACGGACAAGTCAATAATTGCAGATTCAAAATCTTCCTACGAAACCACTTTAACCGTGCTTTTTATTTAACCAATAACTCATCGCTTGAAGCGTTACCGTAGTATTGAACTTTCAAATGAACTCAAGTCTCGTTACCGAAGTAAAATCAATGTTTCCTTAAGGCAGTTACGCACCGGCTGAGGTAAATGTGTTTAAAATGGACGTAAGTTTGTTTTGTCATTAACGCAGCGCTGTTTAACGCCAAATGTATTTCAACGCATGCGTTGTGGGCTCTATGCACTTTATTAACCATAGAGTAGTGTCAAGAATTATAGAGGTTTTATTATTATTTTTATTAATTTATACGTACTAGTATTTTACAAACGTAACGTAACATCTCGCCTGTAATCCCCGAAGGAGAGGGCAGGTGAGTGTAGTACACTGCCACGTCTTACCCGTTAAAATTACGTATAACTTATATGAATATTAATGTCAAACTGTTTGAAAAAGATTAAAAAATAAACAATATGCTTAAAATGTGTCTTTCTTTGACAAAATATTATTAGAAATTAATTAGGGTCAGTAAATACAGTTACTATTTTGTTTACCAATTGTTTTTTAAATTAATCTTAACATTACCAATCTCGCATCCAACTAAGCCTAACCGCTTTGAATCAAATGCTAAAAACGTACAATTAATTTATTTGTAATATGACAATAGTTAGAATATAAAATTTACTGATGACGATAGGCTCACCACCTATTCCATTGTGGGACTTAAACGTAACTGGTGAAATGTGGAGGTGTACTACAGCCCTTTGCCTACCCCTTCGCGGAATTAGAGACAGAGTTGGGGGACAGATCTACAAGTTAGTGAGATTTGGGTGAATGAGATGTCTGGAAGAGATCCCTCTATTAGCGATAAGACAGCCTTTTGTTTTTACCGAATTTTATTATTGATGTACTTTTTATGTTTTTATATGGTATACAATACTGTTATGTATTGTGTCTGTTAGTGGATGCTCTGTGGCGCGCCGCGACGCTAAGTGCCGTTGAGTCGTGCGGCGCGTTTAGCGGCTGTTGTGTACTGGTTCGGGTACGTAGTTAGATGTAACTTGCTAATTATTTAATGAGCTGACGTGAAAGGCTTCATTATAGCGCGTTAAACTTTAATATTTTGATATTTTTCATTCATGCTATTATCATAAGTGAAACTGTAATTAATAATAATAACTTACATTCAAGAACATCTTCACAACCAATACTATACATCAGAAATGTCCTTATGGTACTTTCATAACAATTTATAATCCAATTGTTCTTTATCATTAACTAGATAATTGAAAAATTTAAAAAACAAAACTCCAGTAATCCAGACTTTATCAGTCAACCATCAACTCATAAACGTTTCTGCTCTACATGGCAACATTGCGTAATTCTCGCTCGCGTTTACCAAACGCAATGGGGAAAGATCTCGACGGGCAACACTGGTGCATGTCAGCGTATTGACACATTTGTAATTCCATTAGCACAGAGTCGCAGTTGCGTGTGAAAGAACTCACTGCGGGCTGTAGGTATGCGCTTGTTAGTGCTTGATAGCTTTGCTGGGCGGCTGGGCTATAGCAATCGGAATAGCACACACGTTGGAGAATGTTCGTCGTGTTATGAGATTGAGTATCACAGCTTAGCTATTTCCCCAACTGCAACCTTTTAAGCTTCGCGTTTTGAAATTTATGTTCATGCCTATTTTAGAATGAAGAAGTTGATTTTGTTTCTTTATCCGATTTAATTTGTAATTAGTCTTATTATAACTTAAGAAACGGGCACAATTCGTTCGATTTATAAAATATAATATTACGTATTTTTTTACAGGCCATTATACATTCCATTGGCTGGAACATGGCTCTCCTCTCAGGGTGAGAGGGCTACGCCATATAATTATAATGTTAGGTTAGGTTGATAGTAACGTCAATTGACATCGACACTTGCTCTTTTACATGCATTTTCAAATAAAAAGCCTTAAAGACAGACAGACAAATGGACAACCTTAACCTTCTCATTCTGTGAAGAGGCTCGTGTTCTAACAGTGCTAAAAGAGGATCGATAATAATGTTATCAAAGTGCAAATTATTAACATAGCTAATTATGAGAAAAATATTTTTTACTGAGCACTATTAACATTATGCACATAGTGGTCAAATTCATTTGGTAAGAAAATATAAAAACTATCACTTACTGTCTCGTAAACAAAAGGGTTTTAAACCAATTATGAAGTTCACGGTCGAATGCCAGTTAACATTAACTAGAGTACCTATTGGTTAACTTATTATCACCTTACAAAGACATACAAAGTGTGTGGGCATATTGTGAAAGAAAGGATTCAAAAGGAAACATTGAATTTAATTAGACATTTTTGATAAAAATGGAGAGATTTCTTGTAGAGAGGTTCGGACATGTGGAAAGAATAGCTGATGAAAGATTGACAAAACAGACAGACAGTGCGAATGTTGATAGGACAAATATAAATAAACCAATACTAATTGTTAGGTATAACTACAAATACTAATACACACTAGGCCCAAGATACTTTAACCGGCCTGTTGACGTAGTGGTTAGTTAACCTGAGTGTTGCGCGCCGGCGGCCGTGGTTTCGGTTCTCACCCCGAATAAATATTTGTGTAACGAGCACACGCATTTGTCCTCTGTCTGGATGTAAAAAAATTAATGTAAGTGTTTAAGCATATGTATACATACATGTGTGTAGCTTATCAGCCGTCTGATTATCGTAACACAAGCTCTATTGATGCTTACTTTGAAATAAGATTGCCGTGTGTAAACATGTACCTAGTGAGTAATATGTCGTTATCACACAGATTATGCTTCATTTGGAATTGTTTAATAGCATTAAAGAAGTTATTGTAACAAGTTTTATAGAAACAATCGTAGTTCAAGTTCATAAATATGATTGTTCGTGGTCCAGGTTCGAAGCTGGTTGCAGCAAACAAAAGGGCAATAACGCAAAAATACGCAAAGCATGCAAATCGATACGAAAATAATATCCAAAGAAACGCATCTCACGTATGTATGAGAATTTAAAGTCATGGTCAAGCTTAGTGCCTTGTGGATATGTATGTACAAGTACAAGTAACCAACGAAAATGGTAAAACGACGTCGTTAAGCAGAAAAAGCAGTTTTTATTCAAGAAAATAAAACAAATACGAGAGATAAATGTTGAAGGTTTTACATACAAAACAGGTATATGTAAATTTTGACGGACGTGTGCACGCGACAAGCGACGAACGAAGACTGATTTGAATTTGGAATTCTGCACGCTCGGGCTGCGCGAGCGCATATAATGCTGAATTCGTAGGGTGGCTACACTCTTATTTGATAAAGAGAAATACTTTCATTTAAATTAAAAGATGTCAATTTTTGTTATATATAATAAAATAGACAGAAGAATATTTTTGATAAATTCATGTCGAGATTGCTATCTTCAAATGCTTATTTTTTATTTTCATAATCCAAAGGGAGTACACGGAAAGAGTACAGGAGAGTATAGTAATAGGGAGTTACCTAAACAAGGAGTATAATACAAGGGAGTGACGAAAGGTTTCCGTGCAGATTTGAGAGGTACCTCTGCTGATTGACCACAAACGAATTAAATTTTACTGCGTTCAAACTATCTCCATATTAAAGTTACTTAAAACGTTAACGGTTTTAATATAATACACAATTTAAATTAAGGGAATTGGTTTTGAATTAGTAATATTAGCAATTTAATATAAATGTACCCAACTTGTCAAAACTACTGTGAATTAAACATACAATAAAAACATAAGTTATCTCTACAAGGGATTATAAAAGCAAGTGCTGCATGATAAAAAACACTGAAGTAACATATTCCAGTGAAGAATATGCTGGTAGCGCTCCAATTGCATTCTGTTTCATTTGAATGCATCCTTTGCTCTCTGCATCTAGGATGCACTTTTACGTGGATTCGGGATCCGTACGTGGCTTTATCGCTAAAATCTTCCAAAAGCCATTTTTATTGGTCGTGCAATCACCTTACCAATGATAAAGGTAATATGTAGTGATAGCTATTGGTTTAGAAATCAACCTCCCAATAACAAAGCTTGTGAGTTGAAAATATAGTCTGGTGAATTTTTCAGTAAAGAACTCCCAGAACTAAAAACCACTTTATGTACAATATTTTAATTTTAAACGCACAAACATTTCTAGTATTCATATTTTTATAACAGTAAAAAGTAACTCGGCGAAACTGTAAGTGCCGCTAAGGTCTACAGCGTAAACTCAATGTTAAAAGAATAACTTCTTAGCCAATTAGGAATTTTGAGACGGAACCCAGCGTACAGAGGACATTATAAGTACGATCTGACGAATCATAAAGGAACACGGAATTTAGGTTAAACTATTGTTGCTGTATGTATCGCAGTTAATCCAGGTATCCTCATTATGTCTGTTCTTTATACTTAGAGGAGGGTACTTGAAACTTTTTACTACCTACCCTCATCACAGTTTGTTTTGATATAAAAATGAGCGAATGTTTTTTGAAATGCTCAACATGTTATGTGCTACGTGGTTTTATTATGAATTTTGTTGCAGAATTCATTTATCAATGTATGTATGTATGTATGTATGTATGTATGTATGTATGTAGGTTAGTTTTCCTCTTTGTTCACTTTGAAGTTGGCTCCATGAAATGTACAAAGTTTTGTGAAAAGATATTACAATGCATATTGTATACTATTTATTATCTATTGCAGAACCGATAGCCGCTGGAGCAGACGTGTTCTGAAGTGGAGACCGCGACTTGGCAAACGTAGCGTAGGACGCCCTCCAGCTAGGTGAAGTAACGATATGCGCAAAGTGGCTGGCAGTGGTTGCATGCGAAGAGCTGAAGATCGAGCTCACTGACGTGCTATTGGAGAGGCCTATGTCCAGCAGTGGACGGGAGTAGGCTGATGGTGATGATGATGATTTTATATATTGCTTTGTTAATATATAACCTCTGTGTATGTGACAAGGTAATCGTTTAATTAACATTTCTTTAAAAACTCAAATGACAAAATCTGATAAATAGACTATACTTTCAAAAAATAAAACGATATATATCTTATACTTATAACGAATTACTTATCAAAAAATATATGACCACAAATCTACCTTTTATATGTATGTCTAAAATGTGAAAACTTGAGAGGGCTTTCAAAGATATACGAGAGTGAGTGGGCTTAACAATCTCGTAGAGAGTACACAAAAAAAAAGAATTTAATGTCACGTCTATTCACTTTGTGTACGTTTATGACATAACTGTTTAAATGAAACACGTCGTGTACGTAATTATGTAGGCACGCTCGTAGCAAAAATATTTGCTCTCTACGTTTGACACCGTGTCCCCGGGCGTAGCGGGTCGTAGCTGCGGCCGTTTCGTAGCAACCTACCCGCTACGTATTTCTTTATACAGCAACTTGGTTAACAATTTGTTAGTGTTTCATTTGATTTCTACAATTATCTTCAGTAATTTTATCATGTATGGTTTATTATGTTTATTCTTGTATGTACATTTATTACGATGGACATACGGCTTCATTTATTCACCGTGATATTAACAATTCTAGCAGAGATGAATTGTAAGATCAATGAATAATTTGTTTAAAATAAATATTTGAAAACTGCTTTTGGCATAATTTTGTAAAGATAGAAATATATTACACAGAAGTATGTTAACATAAGATAAATAAAATTGTACATAAACAGACCTCGAAACCTATACAGTCAGATACATTTAGAAATCTTCCACCGAAAGTTTCGTCGACATATCCACAAAGATTGCGAAAAATCAGCGTTGCAGTGCTGATAGGCAGCCGAAGCTTGAACAAAACTCTACCTCGATCAAATTAACATCTTCTATCGACTACTTATCTGCCTGTAAGATATGTGGAAAAAATAGCTCTGTGGGCATTTTAAAGTATCTCTGTTACATTTGTTTCTACAAATATTGTAAATATTACAAACTAATCAAAAATCTCTATGTAATTAAAAACAATTATTAAGTGGACATTAAATTCATGTTTTATAAAAATATCTCGTTCGTGTAAATAATGACACGTTTATATCTCTGCCCCAAATCTCAAGGACTCTCAAAATAATCTGTTGAAGGACTCGAAATTTTGGAATTGTAGAGTAATGAGTATTCTTAAATATTCTAATAGCTTTATAATTGTTTGATTAGTAGAAGATATTTTTTCTTTGAAATTGTTTATTATAATGAACGCTGGGATAAATTATCTTACTTTAAAAGTATCTCGTTCTCCCTTGATATTGAACCAGAACCCTATGTGAGCTGATATCATTTCAATAGTAAACGAGTTTTACATTAAATTAATGGCATTTTACTGTGGGGTAATGCTGCAAGTATCGACGCCATTTTTTTTCTACAAAAGAGGACAAGAGCTATTTATGATTTTCGATGTCGCGAGTCCCTACAAGAACTGTTTAAAACAATTGCAGTTTTGACTGTGCCTAGCCAGTATATTTATGAAAATATTATGAGAATAATAGTAGAGGGAATTATAATACTAGATATAACTATAAATTGGCCATTCCGCGCTTTTGCTTAAGTAAGGTGTCTCATTCCTTTATGGGAAACTAAATTCGCTTTTACAATAAATTACCAAAACACATCATTAATCTTCCAGATAAAAACTTCAAATCTATTATTGAAGAAAATCTTTGTAAAAAAGCTTATTATAAAGTAAATTATTATTTAAGTGATAAACATGCTTGGTGTGATGTAACTCCAGCTCCACAATAAACTAGCTCATGTTATAATATTCTAATATAAGTATGTACCCATTTTAAAAGTGAAATAGTGAAGCATTTTCCGAAGTGGTGGTAGCATCATTTTGACGTACAAAAAGTGTTTTATGAACCAATTTAGAATGTTGAATAGCGAAAATATTCATTTGTTCGAATACAATCATCATCAAATATTGATCCCGGAAAAACAACATATGAAGTAATAATGAAGGTAATGATGAGGAGACTGATGAATGTAGACGAAGGCCTGAAAGGATAGAGATGTCTAGCATTATGTGCGCTCTGTCTCCCCTGCAAGGCTCCTGGTATAATTATAATTCTAATAATGAAAGGAACTTCATTACGGAATCCTAGCAAGTACAAAAACTTTTAGTCCATCAGTCTTCATGTTCATATTTAGGTAACTTATCAATGAACCTTGGTTTGAATGATAGCTATAGCTACCTATAGATGGATTTAATCTGAATGTACCTCGATTCCAGAACATGGAATTTGGGATGCGATATGTTACCCAATTGATGGCCATTTGTGCATAGATATCTAGCCCAAGATCTGAACGTTCTGTACCTACTTACCTGGTAGAATCATAGCGAGCGAGTAACGAGTAGCGAGATATATAAAAATTAGTATTAATATATCTTAATATGAAAAGTGCAAGTAAACGCTCCATATCACCTTTACTTTAGCTGATTCCATACACCTAATCAACTCGAAAATTGTAACTTTCCTCGCACTGTTTTCCTTCACCGTAGACCAAGTTACATTTAGTGCTGTTAACAGATTTAATGTTGCTACTTAAGGGATACTTGCTAATATTTGAAGGCCCCTTAATCGCAGACTGTATCCTAAAATCTTATTAACTATCAGTTATAAATATTGTTGATCTTACTACGTGTGCAAATAACACTAAGTATACATACTCATATCCGTGTCGAGACGTAGAAAGAATACATCTATTGACCCCAAGCAGGGATACAAAGATGTCATAAGAGACGATTAAACCCAAAAATATGTATAAGGTAAGGCTAATGTACAGCAGTGAACTTAAACATGTACATAATGATGCGTACCGGTGATGGTCGAAAGTTCTTATATTACAGTAGTCACTACATTTGTTTATTTTTTTTAACGTTTTACATCGCCTGTTCTTTAAGCGTTCTCTATCAAGCAAGTGGTACAATACTCGAAATGGATTTGTAAGATGAATTGCGGTGAGAGCCAGGCACCTAGAATTTATATTCTCACCCTCACGTCACTTACCTATATGTTACCTATAAAAATGTTCATCTTACTTACAATATTTCACTTTACTCACTTTCAATATTTTCTATCTATGAACCACTACTATTTTATATCGCAACAGATATGATTTCTTTATTTATTCTTTAATCTATACAAATAAATAAAATTGGAGTGTCTGTTTTTAATATTAAAATAACCGCTTTTTGCTACATGCGTATATATGTATGTATAAACGGTACATATACCAAAAGAACATTTGTTACTATTTTTGTTTGTCTGTCTGTCTATTTGTTCCGGCTAATCTCTGGAACGGCTGGGCCGATATTGACGGGACTTTCACAGACAGATAGCTAATGTAATAAGGAGTAACTTAGGATACTTTAAGTTTAGAAAATGTTTTGACTCCCATGCAAACGAAGTCGCGGACAGAGCTAGTATAATAATATATTAAGAGCTAATACATATAACATTGTCTGTCAATATGCTTTTAGGCTAGGAAGAAAATGCAAAAAAGGGAGAAAAAATTCTTACAAGATATGTATATACTACGTCAAGAAAAGCACGAAACACACATTATGTTGCATACATTTATACCTATACTAAAAATTATGCATCATGCCTATATGACAAAGAAATGTAAATAAAATATAGTAATATGTATAATATACACATTATTACATATGTACACATACGTATGTGTACACGCGTGCATCTACATAAAATACCTACATACATGTACATAGTTTCCTCACGATGATAGGTTATTGAATTCGATTATTTCAACTGAACTCGGTTCAAATCTTCTCACTATACTTTACAAGCACGATTGAGTAGGAAAACAAAATTCCCTTTGTCGGTTACATACGTGGTGTCTGTCCACACAACTGTTGATTTGAAGTTCAAACCATTTAAATCGCTATACACAATTGAGCGATTGTGGAAACCGTATACTGTAGATCTACATATGTATATAGCTTGCAAAATGGCGAGAACGCAAACAATCTCCAATGAATACAATGAATAAAAAGTATCTTTAATGTAGTTATGCATAAGGAGTAATTACAGACCTCTGTTATCATAAAAGATACAATGAGTGAGTAAAAACTTAAAATATTTAATAGAAATGCCTTAAGTGAACAATACCCTATTTCAGTTTGTCAACTTTGGAACTAATAAATAAAGTATATTATAACCAACTTATACTAGCAGTTCTATTCTTACAGTTCTGTTCTAGGTGTATATGTGTATATACATATATGCACACAGCATGTGGGTGCATGCGTACATGCGTGCGTGCGGACGTGCGTGCAAGTGAATTCATCTCCAGCATATGGTTTAAATTAGCCCGTAACAGCCCCGCCATTTACTTGCATAAAGAACTGTTATCGAAAGCTAACAGACTCTTGCTAACCATTGAGCTCAGTTAGTTAACTTCAAGCTTTAATAACGATGTGTACAGGCTACAGTGGCCACTCAACACCACGCTGCAAATGCAGCTAATGGCTACCGCACTACGGCTGTTAAGTGAAACACCATGGAATTTAATCCAATATCACTTGTTATATTAGTTTCACCGTAAAATTTTAATTAAAAAATCACTCAAATGAAAAATAAACTTTTAAATTTTTGTCTTTTTTTTCTCGTAACGCGACTCTACTCAAAATTGATTAAACCACCGCTGTTCTAAATCACATTCCCCTGTGACAATTGAGCGACATAGAGATGGGTAGAATGTGATGCGAATTAAAAATAAATGAATCGATTTTTATGGTAATTAAGGAGTAAGTGGCTTGTTGTAAAAAGCCTGCATAAACGCGGCGGCTATATGTAAAATTGTAGAAAAATTTTATTATTATTGCATCATCACGCCAGGGTGCGCACAGGGTGGCTAAAGATGACAGTGAATATATCGCGGACAAAGCAGCACAAGAGAAGGCCAAGGAACTAATATATGACGAGCGTTGCGAGCAGTGCCATCGCAATATTATGAAATCATGAAGCACATCCAGCAGGGGAACGATATAAGATAACATAAAAAGACAATAATCAAACAAAGCAATGACTAAACGACTATTAAAACGAACGAACCAACAATAACAGACATTACCGCACCGACCCAACACCTAAATTTAGAAAACAACGATAGCTCTTGAAAACAACGTACAAACTCTAATTATGTCAGCTCCAAATAAAATTCCATGGAAACACAATAAAGCAGTACATACATATGTATATACATACTCGTATATATGCGGATATGAGTGGCGGTAGAACGGACGGATTTGGCTCACGGCTCAGCGGCCGCGGTCCCTCAACAAAATTGCTGTCCACTCGCATGGTAGTTTTATATGGAAATATATCATAAATGTATTACGAAAGGTGAAAATTCAAAGCCTCAAATGTGCCAGCGGACTTTTTTATTAGCTGTGAAATAAGTTTACACTTTTTATTTGGAACAAATATATCAAATAAAAGGTATTTATATTCATTTCCACTCTGATTGCAAATTGACAGGTTCTTTTTTGTAACCCCTCTTTCTGTCATTAATTTTACTTGGTGTTCTTTATCTACGCCGCAAGTTACTTGGCGTTATGGTATAATAATAACAATAATAATGTATGTCTGGCATACATTGTGACAGAAGCTTACCTAATCGAAAATATTTAAAATATTACTCTCGCATTTGTACTTCTTACTACATATAATACATGTGCTCATCACATAAGCATTTATTCTGAATGTTAACCGCACCCGCAATGTCTGCTCAGCAGTCATAGTTACTAACCTTATGACCAAGAAGCCGTCGCGGAGAAAGTCGCTAATGTATGCTAGTAATTTAAAAACATTACAATGTATACCGTAGGTACAATGACCTGAAAGACCTCATTAACCTAGTAGTACCACTGCAATGCGTGATACTCCCAAATAAATATACCACAAAATATATTACCTGATTGTAAACCAATGACTACCCACAACTGGGACAAACATAACCTGTAAACTAAGACTATCGTCACGCTGGGTTATTTACGGTGTACGCAGAGAACACCGAGTACCAAATATCTCTGCGCTTATAAAACTGATGTGCTTCTTCTCCATGACAATAGACCATTTTATCAATTCACTGTTAGGTTCATGTGAATGGAAAGAATAGGAAGAATAAATGGCGTTATCTATCACGCTGGCCATAAACATGTCCATTGATTTATAACAATCTGGCTTCAGATAATAGCGGCCAGTTATGTGGCCAGATTAAATAAGGAAATGGACAAGCATGTGAGAAAGAGCATAGAAGTCGATTCACTGAATAAATAACGTACAGAGACACTTAGAAATGTATTAGTTACTCTACACCCTTACCGTGCCATAATACTCGTAATGTGGCGACACAATGTGATGTATATATACTACACACTTAATTTAGTTACTCCAGTAAGAACAGTGTCTGCAGAAAACTGTTACTACTTCTTATTGAATGACTTTTGAAATACAGATAGAAGGTGGTACATTTTTTTGACATTTATTATGAGAGAAACGAACTATTAATGAATTTTGTGACAGGTATTATGCGACAACCATATCAAAACAGCATGTCCAAGTATTCACATACAACTGAATGTATAAGAACATAAAACGGACAATATGACTAGTTGTCTCTTAGTACAATTTTGTACCAAAGTTGAACCGCAAAGGAGCATTTGCTGTAACGGCTGACTTTAAAAAGACAATGCCGGAATTTGTAACTTCTGCTTATTGGAGAAAAGAAGAGATGTGTAGAGAAATGTGAGAAATAGTTTAATCTTTCACGTTCTGATATTTTTCAACTACCGACTGTGAATTATCTTAGAATATACTGTACATATTGAGTTCATATAACACTGACCTAATATAATTGAAATAAGAACAACCTGTTGAATGATAAAAACCGTTACATATCGATAGCTCAAATCTATCATGTCTTATCTTTTATCACATATTCAAGTAATAATAAAGTAATTCAGAATTCCAGCCACGTTTATTTGATATAAAACTGACCTCTTTATCCATTTAAAAAAGAACAACCCGTTCAATAATAAAAACCGTTACGTACCGATAGCTCAAATATATTGTGATTTAGTAAAATTACAATTCCGTCTGCACTAGTTTAACGTAAAGTTGACCTCTTAATGTATTTATAAAAAGAACAACCCATTGAATGATAAAAAGCGTAAT
>DWDT01002168.1:0-14240 GCA_018245595.1 Microceris scylla | reverse complement strand
AAATCGGACCAATATTTCCTGAGATTAGCGCGTTCAAACAATCAAACAAACAAACTCTTCAGCTATATATTATTAGTTTACATATAACTATTATACATTCATGACAAAAAATGAAGCATAAAAAATAGTGCGAAAATTATGTATATTATGCCATCTTGCATCAAATTTATATACATATAGACTCGTATATGTGTCATACACATATGTTTGTGTGGGCATGACACATTGTAGACCCGTCGGTTATAGACATACATGACATAAAAAATATGCATAAAAATAGTGAAAATCGTACGCCACCCTGCAAATAATATTCGTGTCGTAAACATCACACACAGTGCAGACGCGGCGTCACCGGCCCGCCCGTGTAACAGCCATTCAGAGCGGCACGTAACGAGATATCTTCAAAAGCGAAATTAAATGGAGTCGTATGTCTGGAACTCTGAATAAATGAGTTGAATGAGGGAAAAACGTCAGTCGATTATAAACAGACGTGGGGTCTATGTATATTATATAAAGTGATGAAGTTTTATGATGAGTAAATGATGTCTTGGAAATGTTTTAAGTGAGTAGTCGGGTTTTAGAGTACTTAATGTTTAATTTTGCTAAAATTTCTCTTAGTCTGGTAGTATGTAAGCACTAATTGAATATATGTTCAGGTTTTGTTCCGTTAGTAAGCTAGCAATGACATTACAATTGTTTTGAATAAATATAGTTGTGAATTATTACAAAAAAGTAGAGGAAGCAAAGAAAACTTAAAGAACAAATTTAAAAAGCACAGAAGATGTATAGAGGTTGTATATAATATTTTTGTGCACGACGTTCAAATTTTTGCTAATATATCCCCATTATAGGTAATGGGTCACGCCAAATGGAGCCAAAGGTTGTTGACTGAGGGCATACTGTTCAGTTAAGTGTGAAATGGGTGTTCATCCGAAACACAAACGCCAAAAGCTAGTCGTGCCCGTACTATCAACGCTAACCCACAAAAGATCGTAGAATCACTTTGTGATACTTCGACGCTTGTAGGTCTGTGTTATACCTACAGGCAAAACTTTTAATCTTAATTTCTTCAATGTCCCCTTTTTAGAGAACACACATCATTTATTCATATTAACATATTTTATGTACCGATTATAACCACATCGACCTTTGGTCTCGATTATTCCTCAATAGTTAAGTAACGTGCAGACGTTATATTTACGTACGTAATCTTCATATATAAACATAATAAAACTGAAAATATCTTGTATGTTTGTTCACGCTAATCTCTAAAACTACAAGTCGAATTTGAAAAAAAAATTGTGTATTTATAGTCAGTTTCATGAGAAATGCTATTATAGGCTACCTAGAATGATACAACAATAGTTGGCTAGCCGTAAATATAGATAATTTAAAATAACTTAGAAAGAAAAGCGCTACCGAAGGGTTTATTTGCGTTCAGGACCATTTAACTGAAATAAAAAGCAAACAGACAAGAAATAGGCACCGAACCGTTTCGTCTTTGCCTATTTGTATATGGATATAAAAGTTGTGGTTGAAAATTGATTTTATTGGCAACATTAAAACTACTTAATCGTTACTAAACAAAAAAAACAAGTAAATCGGTTAACAAACGTAGAAAAAATGACTGCGTTGAAAGCCTTTGGTTTGGAAGCCTTTGGCCATTTATACATATGTATATATGGCTATATACTTGTATTACACTAAAACGCCTAGTTACCTTAATGTATATTTGGAATCACCTTGGATAAGTGAATGAAACGTACCTACAACAACAAATTAATGCAAATATGTATATCACGATTCTTTTTTTAAGCAACGTTTTATCAACACACAGGATAATGTGTGACATAACATGACACTATCCATCCTGTCAACGTCAGTATCAATTAGTCTTTCAGAGCAATAGTCTTTAAAGCCACAGTCATTAATTTAAAAACCTTTACGTTATTGGACCCTAAATATTATGGTCCCATGCTCAGGAGGCATTGATGCTCATTGGGGTGTTCTGTCAATATCCCCGTCTATTATAGGAGGTTCCTGTCTTTTTATTAATTAACCAGACAAACAGGCACACGGGTCGCCTGATGATAAGTGGTCACTGCCATCTGGGGACGTTTGCAACACAGATGACTTGTCAAAGCATTGCCGGCATTGCGTCTAGCAGATTACAGCATGTTGATGATGATGATGATACTATTATTAGAATAAAGAAATAGAAATGATACAGATTGTATAAATTTGCAATCTCAAACTGGTACGGTGAAAACATGGGTTGTTTAACTCCCCCAGTTCAGCCGCGAGTAATAAAATTAGAACTTTGCGTTCTCGAATGTCGCTTGAGAAGTGGTGTTACATGTAAGCTTTGATTTTTGTTATCCCGTCGACTACAATTTTTTTATAGTATTTTTTTAATTAACTCACTGAATCCTACTGATACTTTCTAGTTAATTTCTGTATACTTGTGATTGTGTAGTCAATGAAACTTCTTGGTTTATCTACTTCAATCGGAAACAGCGGTGATGATATGTTTCAGTGTATCAAATTGTTCCAACATTTTCAACTCTTATAAAGACAACTGAATTGAAATAATTCAAAAGTAATTTGTCTCGTCGAAATCGACTAGTAGAATTATTGTTCCAGTAAAGAACAAATTTATGAGTTGTATAATAATATGTAAAAGGTTAAGGACAAATAATAATAGCCTGCAAGGTGTCTACAGTATATAAAGTGTAATAAGCAAAGTTTTTATTATCACATAATCACTCTAGGTCTCTTACGGAGTAGGCAGATACCACTTAGTGCCAAATATCTCTGTTCTTATCGATCTAGGATTACAACTGATACTTTTATTTAGAATCCTGCATACATTTAAGTTGATTTTGCTTTTTTTATTGGTAACTCAAAATGATACATTAAATTTGACCTGTGCTATCTATGCGCATTTTCATAATAATAATGGGTCCATCGAGTTGTCACAGTAATGAATGTGCGCGCGGAGTTAGAACGCACGTACTGCAGAAGCTAATGCGAAACGTGCCGTAAACTCTACCTCTGTAACTCTACCTTTAAGTCTCCTAACACACACACTGCACAGGATTTGAAACCAAACTTAAAAACGAAATGTAATTACCTACTCTTTGAAACTTATTTGAATAATGTTAAACGATCCACGTATATTATAATAATTACACTATAATTGTAAAAGCTAAGTCAATGCAAGTACTGTTGTAAGCGCCATGAATAGCTATTAAAATATGAGTGCTACGGCGTAGAGCGCATGTAGCGCGTTCATATTAGTGTAGCTAATTATTTTTGCAACTATACTATTTAATATTGAATATTATTTACATTTCTCTACATAAGATAGTTATTTTATACTTATTACCAAAGGATGTTTAGGATTTTTGTTACATGTATCTGAGTATAGATCTTAAATGTTTGTGTAAAAGTTTTGTCAACAAAATAAAACTTTGTAACTCTTTTGTGTAGCTTATACTTCAAGGGTAGCTACAAATTATGATGAAGTATAAACAGGAACACAATTGTTTTATCAAAGCATTTCCGTATTCTGAATACAGATAACTTACATATGTATATATGTATACATAAGTGATGTATAACTTTAACATATTCGTTGCACGTAATAATAATTATTTAAAAAATTAAGGACTTTATGGTGATTCCTATTTCATTGCTAGTGTAAATATTTATCAGATACAAAGTGAAAAACCGTCAAATCAAAAATCCATTTAACAAAGGAATCAACACACAAATACATATAGATAATTGTTTACGAGGCGGTCGTTAATACTGTGTCGAAGTTGTCCCCAGGCGCTATTTACTGGTAGATCCCGGCCAAAGCCTTACGCAAAACCTCATTGATCTCACCGCCCGCCGCCGGCCGCGCCCGCCACCCTCGTCATCGAGAGTCCCATTAGAGCCTGAATCGGGGGTCCCACTCAATCACGCCGGATGTCCGTCAACTTTTGTATGGGCCTGCCATTGCCACGCCGCTGGCCTTTTCATTATTACTTATGTGACCCCATCCACCCGGCCACCTCTCACTAATTATAAAAACGCTGAACACAATACAGATTTGTGTCCTTATATGATACCATAATAGTTAGTACCATATAGTAACGATCGATTCATCAAGTCATTTCGACTCATCGAGACGAAATCAGTGTAAAAGTATTAAAAGAAACATAAACTCACAACCTCGTTAGATCTTTAAGGATAAACATAGCAGTCCATGCATTATACCTGTTTCGTAGGTAACCTAACATGTAACAACCGAACAAATAGCTAAACCACATTTAAACAAAAAACTTAAAACAATCATGGATGTATAACTAAGAAAAGAGTATTTAAATGCTCGTATGTATTCTACAAATGGCATAGTTCGCGGCCGTTGTAATAACGTTAAGGCTTGAACGTGCCTCTTACAGGTGGAGGCGCGTACGTGACGAAGTCCGCTAGGCACAGCTTAAGCAGCTCCCAAGTACTCGTGTACCTGTAAACATTGTTCCCACTAAACAAACAAATACTACCAATGTTTCCATAATCTGCGGATTTCCAACTACCTACATACAGCGTTATTCAAAAGGTTTTAGTTGGATATATTTTTAAAGGTAACCTTGTCTTACATACGTTTTTGATTGTAATCTTATCAATAGTGGAACTTATTACTGTTATTACAAGTAAATATTGCTAGATCTAAGTCACATGAGCGACAATATTTTTTAGTACAATTTTGGATTTATTGGTGGAATGTCTCTGGTTTCGTTGTCATTGCATAGATCCTTTGAGTTTCGTTCTTAATAATTATTTAATAAATGTTCCAAATCTTCCCATACTATCATCATCATCATCAGTCTATCTCAGTCCACTGCTAGACATAGGCCTCCCCCAATGAGCGCGAGAAAATGCGATGCGACAAACCGAGGACAGGGTGCGATGGCGCTTATTGGGGGAGGCCTATGTCCAATACTATAGTAACATTTAAAACGTAAATGTAATTTCTAAGGAGGAAGGCAGAGGAGAGTAGTACACTTCCGCATTTCATCAGTTACTTTTAGGTTCAACTATGGAATAGAGGAGGAGCAGAGTCATACACAAGGTAGAAATTTATATTCCGACTTGTCACTAGAAATTTCAAGTGAGAAAAACCCAATAGTAGCCTAACCCGAGATCAAACCCAGGATTTGTAAATCAGTAGTGGCGCTTACAACTTATTGACCTACAAGAAAGTCAATACTATGGTATTACGCATTATTATTATAGTATTGAACAATACAATAGTATTTATTTAGTTACTAAAGTTTTTGATTTTAATAAAATATATTAATGTCATACAGGGCGTTGTATTAGTACAAGCTATCAATTTGGGACATCTTTAATGATAGAAATAGTCTAAATTGTAATAATAAATAAATAATAATGAAATAATAAAAAAATATTTTGTCTTGTCTTCATTTACCTTGTCCTTATATATTTTCCTTACTGCCTCGTTGGTTGAGTGGTAGCACGCGCAACTGCCGATCGGGACGTCCTGGGTTCAAATCCCGGGTCGGGTACTATAGGATTTTTCTAATTTAGAATTTCCAGTAGTGGCTCGGAGTCTGGATGTGTGCCCGGTGTATGGCAATAGGCTCACCGCCTAGTCCATGGGTTCTAAACGTAACTGGTGAAACGTGGGAGTGTACTATCCTCCTCCGTCTCCCCTTCGGGGATTACGTGATGTTACGTTGAATATTTTCCTCACTTGTTATATACTATAGTAAATATAGTTAAAACCTTTTTTTATGTGCAAATCATAGTCTTTTAACTGTTTATTATTGACAGTACTCATTCTACTGCGTAAATGAAAAAGAATATTAAGAAAATCATATTCATCTATTTCACATTTCATTCTATTTTCACATTTCATTCTATTTCACTTCTTGCAAATTAATTGGTACACATTCGCGTCTATATTTCAAATCAAACCTGACTCCATCAAAGATATTTAATTACTTTTGGTCCCTTTGATGGCATACTGTATCAGCGAGAGAGACAAAAACTCAAAGGTATTTTTCCAATTAATCAGCCATTCGATATAGCGACAAAGCATGGGACACGCTGCGAAATGGGGTGGGGTCCCCGTCCCGGGCAAGTGTTGGCTTTTCTCAAATAATTTTAATAGAAGTCCGCTGCGAGCGGGCGGGGGTGAGGTGCGGGGCGGGGTGGCGTGGGGGGAGTTCGCAAAATGAGATTTCCTTTGAGCCCAAGCCCGAGCGGAAAGCCGCTGACCGCGAGCAGCTTCGGCCGAATCATGTCCCTCGTATATCATGCGTCACACTCATATACGTTTCATAATGCATACCACTACAGCAAATGCGACGTTACATCCCCCCGCCCCGCGTCCTTTCCCTCATATTGCTTTTTACTGTAATTAATTTGATTCTATGCGAGTGTCTCTGCCATTGCTATGTGTGTTTTCCTATGTTGCCTTTAATTACAAACAAATTAAATTAAACGTGAAACTTGGTGAAATTTATTATTATCTATTATTATTTATCACGCCAGGTCCTTAACGGGGTAGGCAGGGATATATATTTAGTTATATTTAATTTGCGCCGGAAGAAAATAGTCGTATTGTTATGAGATGTATAGCTATAATTCTTGAATTCTTTATTACCTTCTAAAAGAATGATTACTTTATTGTAATAAATTAACGAAATGACATGCCACGAAACTTTTAATTCATTTAACTTGATTACATTACAGGTCTACTTCTAACAAGTATGTTAATAGACTGTTGTAACCTACAACTTCGTAGACTGCTGAGGAGTTTAGACATTTTTTGCTCTAGTAGGTATCCTATATCTTGACCTTCAATGATATGAGATGTTGAAATTACTGATCTTGTTATATTAAATGACCATTGTCATATTAATATATGTTACATTTAGATATTCATTCTGTCCCAGTTATGTTCAAAACGCGTACAGTTATTTTGTTAATCATAAACGGTTTTAATTGAATGTAATTTGTTTACGATATTTTATATGTATTCATCCAGTACATTACATAATTACAACTTTCTCTCAAAAACATGTACCAAAAATATGTGTATGTGCGAGATTAATGTCGTAATAACAAAAATCCAGGTTCCCGTATCTCCTTTCCAGTTAATCGAGCGGCGGAACGCATACATTTAACAAATGGCGCGTAAACAAAGCGCGCCCTGAAAGATATGCGAAGATTTCGAAACACCTTACGTACAGAGCTGTATGTAAAATTATGTAACATTTCATAACATAACGCGTGTATTTCTTCGAATGGGTGGACAGAAGAATTTAGTATTCTCACTTTTTACCAAATCCAGACTCCGTAGATGATTTTGAATTTTAAGTTAGCTAAACCCAGGAACACATCGCGCCTGTATTTCCATGAAGAGACAGGCAGAGAAGCTTAGTACATTTCCACATTTCATAGGTTATGTTGTAAGTGCCATTATGAAATACGTGGTTTTTAACGATCTTAAGTTAAAACCTAAGTAATACATTACTTTGCGCGACTTGGGAATTGAACACAGGACCTATTGCGTGTGCTCCCGCTTGCTACCACTAGACTAATGAGACAGTTAAATTTCCAATATTACTAATTTAAAAAAAAAGTTATTCTATAAATTTTAACAAAGAGTCCATATTTATAATAAAGTGTATTCAATAATTACAATGGTCCTGGTATATTGATATTCTGGACTATAAAACATAGAACATTTTGAATATCTGAATTTAATCTTTCAAAAAATATGTTTCGTACTTATTCTTGTACGTGAAATAGCACGCTTATTCTTAGCAAAAGAAAAATTGCCAGCTAGGTAAAGCTTGGCAGTGTGCCATACCTGTTCGTTTAATGTTGCCATAACATTCCAGCTACAAGTATGGCCTGTATACGTGAAATTGTGTCTTGAATTATTTATTGGAAACTGCAAATGGATTATTTATTACACTCTGCAGATTTAAGGTTAACTATGTTATATTTTTAATTAGGTGCAAGGATTTTAGTTTTAATAAAATTTTTAATCCAAAGTTCTTACGGATATACTTTTATAAATAACGGACTTTCTTAATTTCAAGGATTTGAAAATATATTTACAGGTTTATAGAGCTCAATTCGTAATCATCATCATTAGCCTAAGTCTACTGCTTAACGTAGGCCTTCCCTTAGAGGTTTTTATCCATAATCCCTACTCTAGATTTAAAATAACGATAATATATTCCTTACAAAGATGTGTCAAATCTCTCAAGCTGGACTGTGCTAGAAGTCTTTAGTGCCTTAAATTTTTCCATTTTGAAAAGAGAGCGATGCCCAATAATAGAATAATACGGCAGTTGATGATAACACTGCGGAAACTTCCAACAATTATGGAAGGAATAAATTTTTAAATACAGTTTAATGAATTTTTTTTCTCTTATACGTGTGTTCCCTTCATATTTATACAAGCGTTATTCATTTACCTTGGAGGAAATTCATCAAATTCTGCCGTTTGACAAGTACCATTATCCAACGGTCGCGAAACAAATGATTACAAATGAATCGGGCGGCGCGGGGCGGGCGAGGGCATGGTTGCTATGGCAACGCGAGACGATCGATGCGCTCCCCGCCCGCGCGCTTCCAATTAAACAATGATTCACACGTTAGCAATGATGGACTCACATTTCACGAATACCCATATCCAGCGTTAACACCTTCTATGTCATTACAATGTGCTATAGAGAGCTGAGGGTTGCTTGTTACTTGGGTCATTGTATTTCTACAGGTCAATTTAAAATGGTGTATTGAATTTATGATATGCACATATTATAAACAAAGAACAGGAAGTATTCAATGGTACACATGTTTTAAGCTTCCGATCATTTAAAATAAGGGCTTCAGTTATAATTATGTTATTTAAAATAAGATATCACTGTTTTAACATGGCAATGAATATATATGTATATGTCATTGTCTGCCTTTAGTCTCGTACAAGTTAAATCAATCTGTTTCAGACTGCACTGCTTGATCATGTACGAGTAGGCACATACATACGAGTGTGTACGTACATAGGTACGAAACCACAGATTGGAACACTCGGCTGTTGAACTCGGCTTCCACAATACCATTATGCAGTGTGTTTTATGTTTATTGTACTCATAAATGGATACTTGCATCAATCTATCAAGTATTCAAGTTTTAATAATTAAAATTACAAGCATTTTGAAAGTGAAACGATAAATACCTTTAATTAAAAAATGCAACCTATTTTTGTAAAACGTTTACAACGTACAAACGAAATTAAAATCGGGTAAATTAATTCGGACATGTGATTTTTTTAATCGATAGACACGCTGCTGTATCGACCTTCATCCTATAGGTATGTACAAATCCCCGCAAATTGAAAACGTAGAGAAACTAAATGATATTAAAGTGGGAAAGTTTAGTAGGAAGCAGCCATTGAAGTGTAACACTTTTCACATCCCGACGTTGCGATCAGACCCTCATCATCAAGTGTAATATAGAGCTGGACTATACGTATGTATACAAACAAAAGAAATGAAAGTTAATTGAGAAGTTATTACACCGTTCATTTTACAAATTTGAGAAATGAGATACATAATCAGAATCCATCAATTATGTCAAATAGGTTTCCATACCATGAACAATATCTGCGTTAATATTATCATTGGATTCATGTTATTTGCGTAGTCAACATTGAATGCAATGTTAATTAATTTCACAGACAACTGAAAGCTCATTTGTAAACCGCTTATCGAATCGGATGAGCTTTTTAATTATGACATCTATACGACAAATGTTGTTATTGGTAAAATGCAATATTTACTTGCAGAGTGGTTTGTTAAGAGGATGTTTGAACCAGCAGAGTCTGAGCGGGTTTTAAATCAGTTCAATTACGCAACATTAAAATTGGAAAGCCTCGGGGGGTGGGAGGTTTCCCACGGCTTTGCTTCCAATAACCGATTGGTTCGTCGTTGTGAACACAAAGCCGACCAATACCATGTAAAGTTTCGTCGGAACAAGCTGAAATATAAGACAATGAGGCTGACCTATCGTTTCGAAAATGGGTTTTATAGGTTTTGCATGTGTTGAGTTCATCAAGTGCTCGCTAGCTACAATTTTATAGTATTTCGTTTGGGGTTCGTAATTCATAATATCAGCCTAAATATGTAGAACATTTTTTTTTATTAAAAGAAAAAGATTATTGAAATAGAGCAAGAGAGTAATATCCAACTATTTTTCTTTTTAAAAAGCATTTTGGTATCATCATTATCAGGCTATCTGAGTGTATTGCTGAACGTAAGCCGCCCTAATGAGCGCCATCGTCCCCTGTTCTCAGCTTGCCGCATCCAGCTTCACCCTGTACCCTTTCGCAAATCGTCATCCCACCTAGCCATTAAGTTACAATACATACATATTTTAATGAACATACCTAAAAATGTTAATTAATAATAAGCCTCGCTATCATCCATATTACGCGGGGTTGAATAATTACAAGATGTTTAGTGTTCCGGTTGTACGAAGCGGACATCAAAGAAATGATTAACAAAACGGGTACGAATGGAGAGCGGATGGCGAAGCAGTTAAATGTTTATCATTTAATTAGAAGGGTTGAAAAATGGAGCGCGTCCTCGGTAGAGTGCCCACGAGCGAGGGAGCAATGTATTTGAATGGAACGGGCAATAATATTCCAGGCTGATAAATGTATTTTAAGCAAATAAATGCCTCCCGCGTAGGAGCGAATAGTGGGAGGTGAGGTTTTTTCATAGTTTTCTCCAGCCTGAATATTTCAATTATTAAACTGATATACATAGATAGGTATCACAGATCGTAGGACCAATGACCTCTGTCTTCTAATGTATTCCACTTTTATCCTCGTCGATAGTTATTATGGCTAAACTACAATTACCTTTACGCACACTGTACACTGGCAAAATAAGCTGAGGGCAGTGCTACGAACAAGATGAGAGCTCTCAAAGAATTTATTATTGTAAGTCCGCCAGTAGTGGGGCAGAGCCCATTACTCAGACTGCACGGATAATACTCAATTCAGTTCAGTCGAGTGTTCTGCGTGATAATGATTTAGGGTGTATGGTGAGAGTTCAGCTCGTTACGCCTATCTATGTGTTTACGCTTCAGTTGACAACCCTTTTTTATGTGTAGGTTCAAATCAGAAGTATTACAGTAACCCATATTCTAAAGATGATTATTGTTATGAAATCTTCAGGGCCTTTACAGGGTAGGTAAAGTGCACCAAGTGTTCAATATCTAAATCCTTACAGCCTGCTTTGTTTTTTCTATATTCATCACTATTTTGAAACACTACCTATTATACATTATACTTAGGTAAGACTGTTCTCAAGATAGTCTGAAACAGTTCACTTCAAAACTCTTGCAGTGAACATGCTTCTTTCAATTCTAATTTCGCTAAATCAATTATAACGTACAATAAAACATTTTTCAATTAGGTAACAGTCCCCAAAATGGTTGTAAATGAGATCAGCATATCTCTCGTCATGGCAACGTGGAGACTTGAGTACGAGAACAATGAGCTCCAGGCGGTGGGGCTGGCCCGGGGAGCGCTCGGGGAACAAGGTAAATGGCGAACTGGTAAATATAACACGACGTATACGATTGTAAAATATTTTTACCAAAAAAGAGTTTAAATAGTGTTCAGTCTAGAACACGCGTTGCAATTCTGAAAATTTAATTAAAATCTGAGTTGTAATCGTAATTTTATACGAAATTCTATTGAAAGTATGACATGAAGAAAAATTTATATACGATTTAAATATTTAGAACACATTTTCATGTTGAAAATGATACAAAATGACATATGAAACAAGTACTATATCTCTACAATAGAGTATGAAGCAGAATGTAGAGCAAGGAACGTTTTGTAGCAATGAAACAAAGAACTTTTCGATGAGATCCGTGAAAATACTCGTAATATTTTATTATTCTCTTACAAATTTGTCTGGATCTATTATTCTTAGAGTACGTACCTTTAGTGGGTATTAAAATTGTTTGGCAATGACAATGGCTTTACGACCTTATTGTATATTATACGTCTTATACCTATTGGCGACGAGTATACCTATTGGCTCACGGAAATATCTTAAGTACCTCATTATGGTGAAACCAGAGAGCAAGTGGAATTTCTTCGTCTTTATATTATTCTGTTATCAAAATGGGTTCTCTCTTAAAATATTGTGGAATCTCTATAATAGTGTGCATAGACAAGGGGCTCAAAGTGAAGTGGTTTCGGCGACCCCTCGCCCGGGCTACGGCTGGGCTCCTGTTCCTTAAATAGACGTGCGATTATTTTTATTTCTGATACACAAGTAACCCCGGAAATATTTTCACTTATTATATGAAACCATTGATTATGTATAAGTTACACGTCAAATCTCTCAAGGTATAGGGAGAGAGCACTGGATAAGGAGTCATCATCATCATCAGCCCAATCTCAATCCATGTATACATGGATATTTTGTATTATCAGTACATTATATTTTCTGATAAAACAATTTATGCACTCAGATACAATTTAAGTAACAAATATATTTAACATTCAGGTGGCTGATACTTCTGGAATCTAACATGAAACCGACCGGCATTGTAACCGTTGTTACACTCTACATAAAATTATTACTTAATGGTCTGTTACACGATGGCAATTGAATTCTATTAAGTTACAGTTTAAAGCTATCTACGACACTATCTTAAGCTTAGTGCTTTATAAAATAGTTTGTTAGAAGATATATTGTTAATTTTGATTCTTGACTGTATTGTTTTTATGAAGCAAGCTTAAAATTATCAGTCGACCTCGCATTCTACTTCTGTTTTACTTTCCACAAAGAACAACACTTGTGGAAAAAAAACCAATTTCATAGTAACTAATAATGTTTAAATTAAGTTTAACTTAATGGCTTAATAATCGGTGTTGGAAATAGACTGTTATGATTTTTTTTTGGAATTCACTGCGTTTCTAATTGTAGTTCTAGTTCTGCGTTATAAGTACCTACATATGTGCATACTATTGTTGTGTCTTGACTGTTGGGATAAGTAGGGAATACATTGAGGTCGACATCTACGATAATTTCAGGCAAAACAGTTTATTAGTATGAGAATATTAATATGAAAACCCCCATTAAATGCACTGTTTTATGTTGTAGTTAAATAATATGCTTGAGAAGTTCATAACTTGTCGCTATAAAGTACAGATTTATTTTGACAATAAACATTTCATTACAACATTCGTTTTTATACAGATATTCGTAATAAGGACGAAGAATGTGGCCGAAATTTAATGAGAAAGCATAAAGAGCGAGTGGAGGTTTCGTGTCATTGTGAGGCGCAAGTGAAATTTCTTCATCGGATTACGTGGAGTATGTAGTGCGAACTGTAATAAGTATACGCGCGGGCGGCGGGGCGCGGGTGGTGGCGCGGGGCGGGGGGCGGCGGACCAGAATCAAGGGCGTGCGGGGGAGGCTGCCCGGGGCGAGGGGGCTCGTGCCCAGATCGATATCTCCCGTTGCCGGGGCGACGCCACGCCAGACCGAGTGCCTCCCGTACTACGCCCCCCCCGGCCCGCGCCCTCCTGCCCTCCTCTCGTGCCCCGCTCCCCCTGCCCTCTGCCCACTACTCGCTTATTTAATACATGCCGTATCTGGGATGCGAGCTTTTTTATGCAAAATGACAGCCCACGATAATTCGTTCTGTCCACGGCCTCGGCGCGGCTCGCGGGACCTCCAGACCCGTCAGATATAAAAGCGCACATCTCAATGACATTGACCCCAATGGTCGAGTTTCTCCCAACTTGCCATCTTATGGACACAATCGTACTATCTACCCTCTAACAGCTCGCGTCCAGAATTCATTTAGAATCCACGTTTATATGATAATGATGATTTCTTGAAAAACCTGTGAACTGCTCGAGTTAGTAAATCGATACTTTATGTAGTATGTAACATAACTTGTTCTCGAATTCTCGAAATTGGTTGGATATACAAGAAGTACACTTTCTTCCGTGGCTTTTTTAATTGTAGTTTTATTTAATTTTTTAAAATATTGTCTGAAATATATGACATCGATAACAAAAACTGTCAGACAATTATACGATAGCAAATTAGTGGACAATTATGTTACACTTACCGCCCATTTAAAGAGAGATAGAGAGCCTATTGATA
>DWDT01002167.1:0-14240 GCA_018245595.1 Microceris scylla | reverse complement strand
AAACTCCTTCTAAACGGCTGAACGGATTTGGATGAAATTTTTAAAATAACGGTTCCTGGCCGGTTTGAAAATGCAAGTGGATACGGTAGGTAGCGCAGCTGTTCTGATGTTCTTCTAAGCAACATGGACGATTTTAATGGTATTTTTCTGTATGTTCGAGTAAGTCCCTATATTTATTTATTTATAAGATTTGAATTATACAAATGGACCCGGTAGGTGGCGCTGCAGTCGGTGAGATATCCAAAAACGATGACTGAACCGCAGATTCGTTAGAAGTGATTACGTAATATCAAAATTTAGAAAAATCTACATCTTGAGTTTAAAGTAACATATTGAATGTACCACTGCTTTCCAGGCAGGACGACGTTTGCCGGGTCCGCTAGTGATATAAATAAAAATGAATCGCTAAATGTGTTGGTAAGCGTAAAAGTCGAGAACGGCTGAACCAATTTGGCTGATTTCTTTTTTGTGGTATTTCATAAAGTCTGAGGAATGTTTATGAAGAGAAAAAAACGTAAAAAAATACCTACGAGGAGAATAGTAAAAACAACAATTATCTTTTCATATACCTACAAACCACTCTGTCCCCAACTGTAAAACATTTGACGTCAATCGAAACAAAAGAAAGGCGCGTTAAGATTACCTTCAGTATACCTTAAAATTTATTAGAGGTTGCATGTAATTAATGAAAATAACATGAACCCAAGTTTAATTCAATTATTTTCCGTCCAGCGGAGCGGGCGGGTGTCGGCTAGGTTATTTATAAAACATTATTGACTCGTACCTATATGTGTCCGAACTAAACGATTGTAAAATTAAATTAAATGTCAATGTATTAGCCGCTTTAACCCATCGCATCGATAAATATTTAACTGCTTAAGTCTATAAGTAGGTCGGTGGACATTGTGCAATAGAAGCCTACCTCTCCTGCTCGTGTACGTTACAGTTAGGATAGTCGTCATAATTTTTCTTGTTGGAACGATTATCGATTTAAATATGCCTAGCAGATATTCATCATCATCAGCCTATCTCATTCCACTGGTGGACATAGGTCTCCCCCAATGAGCGCCATCGCGTCCTGTCCTCGGCTTGTCCTCGCAGATCGTATTCCCACCGAACCGGAGGGCGTCCTACACTACGTTTGTCGAGCCGTAGTTATTAGAGTTATATTAAACAGAGATATCTCTTTCGAGCAATCATTTACAGCCAAATAGGCGAGTGCCCACATAAAACACGACACGAAAAAATATGTTCCGTCATAAATCACTGCCATAAATATTGACTACTTTATCGTTCGTATTAGCTCGTACCGCCTTACATACGTCTTTCCATAAGATAATAAAGATAAAGTTTTATGTAATTTGAGAGAGTTCTTGCCACCCAAGGTTACAAGATGTATGATTTGTGTATGTTCCTCTGCTTCGGTAGTGTTGTTGCGTCTATGCAGAGGTACAGAGCAATGGAGGAAGAGATTTGGAGGTGGCGTGAAGGAAATGGTGCATCGATACACTTTGTGGCTTAGCGAGACTTTCTGGCCATCGTCAGTAGACACGCGCACATGCACAGTGCACATGTGGAGTGTGTTCAGTAAATCACGATGTTTATGAGTCATTCAAATCGGCGCGGGGCCGCGTGACCCCGCACTGATTTGCAATCTTGACAAAGTCTCGTGTGCTCCGCGCTTCACTTTGCGATGTGAGCGGGCTCAGGTGTATGACAAACATTCGCGGCAAATATTGCAATGATAAATATACTTAGTGCATACAATTATACAAATTGCAATGAAAACTTATGCGACAATCGAATAATTTAAATAGATTGGCTACTTAACCGTAATGACTTTGACTGACTATATAAGTAATTTATTAACATTATATCGTCAAGTTTGGTCTCTTATATGATAGGCAGACAGCACTAAGTAACAATATCTCTATCAAAATTCGAAAGATTGCACTTCCCAAATCACTTAATACATACATATATAAGTGTCAGTGTGTGCCACCGTATCAAAGTGGACACTAATTGATTCGCCGTGACTATCTCAAGCTCGGCTCGACCCGAATGAATACGTACGCGCAGCAGAGCAGAGCTTTCGTAGACACGTCGGTAGGTACGCGGACGGTGAAGCTTCCAGTTTTGGGAAGGGGCTCGCACTCACCGGCTTCATGAATATTTAGATGAGCGGTACTTCATTAGTCACTTGTTGTCAGCAGGCAGCGGGCAGCGCGCGGCTCTGGGGGCAGTCTCATATCCCACATTCCAATTTTGAAATTATTTATAAAGGATACAGATATGTGTACATGAGGCGAGTACGCTCGTTGAGCTATATCGATTTGATTATTTAGATATAAATGTAAATAGTGCTTATAATTTACTTTCAATCTTTAAGTGTAAATACATATCTATCTACCTTTAGAAATATTTTTATCATTGATTTTCTGTGGAAGAATATGGTTCAAGTTTTAAACCCTCGTGAAACCACAATTATAAATAATGATTATTATAAAACATATAAAACATTTACAATAATAAAAGTCAGACTGGAACTGAAGATTATATACTAAAAGCGTTACGAGATTACGATTGCAATATGGCATCGGTGACTGGTGGCGGGAACTTTCACGCTATAAAAATCGTCATATTAACTAGGTAGGTACGTATTAATAGATAGCGTCGCGAAATCAACGCCATTGTTCCCACCACGAAATGAAAGTTCTCTATTTGCATATTATATATCTTGATTGCCATTCACATTCTGATATGTAATTGTTAAGCTCGGCGTTCATCTACTAATACTTAAAATATTACACGGACCCTGCGCTTTGTGTTTCAATTCTTGCTAATCTTAAAAAATATATGATGAGCGAATGAGTTGGTATATAGTCGTAAAGTGAACTATTCAACCCCCGGAGAAACAATCGCTCCTTGTAACACGTGTTTGAACGTGCAGTGTACTTATGCACATTTTCACTTTGCGAGTAAAATTTCTTTACAGACGCATAAGTATGCGTTTAGTACCAAATGTAAGAAATATAACTTAACGCTCAATGCTGCAGTATCACACACACACAAAGATTACAGTATGATTTGCTTTATGGTCTAAAGTGCTTTTTTGTTTAATAGTCTCGGAACGATAAGGTGGTAAAAGAAGATGACTGTCAGGGATGCGAACACCGAACAGAAAGGTAGACATATGGGCGAGTGCGACGCGTGGCTTATTGTCGTTGTACATGATGGGCTTTTGACGTTTGCTTGTTACAGTTGTGAAAGTGAGATATTGAAGCGGGTGCGCGCGCGCCGCCGACGCGGACAGCGCGCGGCGGGACGTGGGCGCGCGGCTCCCGTGCGCCGCCCCGCCGATACGCGTCTTCGAGCCGCTCGCCACCACCACCGGGCCCATTGTACAGCCTATTCGCTGCTATAGCTTATCCATGCACTACAGTGCCATAAACTGACAGAACCAGCGCAGTTTTCGTGACGTTTCCGACTAATACACATTTACATACCGACAGTCTGTTGAAGCGTAATGGTATACAAATTCCGAAATATTCGAAACATCTTGTCAATATGATACAAGAAAAGTCGTAACACGAAATAAAAGCGGAGGATGTTCATCAGACAGAGCTATAAAACGAGCCCTAAAATGTTAAACGACTGCTCAAAATTGGTGGTAAGAAATTACAAAATAAAAGAATGGGATTACGGTACTTGGAATGGTTTTTTGAGAGAGTTCGCCTTAACCTATATTTCATTTTATGGGTGAATGATTTTTACAGCCTCGCAGACAATCCGCACGACTACGCCCGTGTAGAAAGTTTCAGAAATAATTCCAAAATGATTAATCAGTGCAATAAACCTACATCTCGCACAAGAAATCTTAACGCGTACGTTTTATGCTGTGTAAACCTGTACCCATAGCATCCACGAGACGGGCTACGTTACGAATGTCAAGTTTACTGGTGCATTCCTAATGTGTGCTGTCGGAAAACTTCCGTCTTCCGTTGGACATGTGACTGGACCGAGGTATTCGGTCGCAGCCGTGTGTGGGTCAGCTGCGATGGAGCCATCGCCGGTTACAAATCGGAGCAGGCTGTGACAAAGCGTGTCGGTCGCTGATCGACGTTGTCGCACGCTGCTCTATGACAAACGCAGCGCTATGAGTGATTGTGTCCGCGGCGCGGCTCGCTCGCTTTGTGCTCGAATAATCCGTCGAGTCGTGATCTGGAGTGTAACGGTGCAGGTCTGCGAGCCTATTGAGTTCGCTCTCGGTAATAGAGACAATTTTTCAACCTTTCACATAACATCACTAATACTTGTTAAGCCCAAAATCCATCACATTATATTATCTCCTTTCTGAATCTTATTAGATCACTTGAGGCTTTGTAATCTTTTGTCCGTGTTCGTTTTTATCGTTGCAAGTAGATACATGTTACAGGTGTCTCGATAATTATGAGTCTTCCAAAGTAATACGTAATGACAAATATTTTTAAGCTTGTCCTTATAAATGGTAACGAGCGCGTAGCTTCACGAATCACGAATCAAATGTCAATTGAAATCGTTGACCCACGATTGAGACGAGCGCAAAAAAATCAAAAAATGCGAGAGATGTCTCTGGTGACCGCGGGGAGAAATAGTGCAAGTTTCTTCGTTGTCTATTTTATTCCGTGATGCCCCGAACTCACAACGGCATAAACATCAAGTACTTTATTACTATTAAATATTTCATAAGTCTTTATACACATGTTTATGAATGTACCGGCTCAATTCACGTGCGTTTTTCGGAGTGGCCGTAGGCAAAGCACGCGTGAGCTAAGCCGGTACATTCATAAACATCAAGCACTTATTCAAATATTTATTAATCAAAAATTATGGAGAAGAATATTGATTGAAAGAATATTGAAGCTTTGATTATCTTATGCGGCAGATCAGCACGGAGATAGATAGATACGCCTCCACAGCCTTTACCTGTTCTATTATTTCTAGTAAGGACATATCACATCCTGGTAATGCGAATTGGGTAGAAGAAAGGGAAGGTTTTAGGAATGATTCAGAAATGAGTAACGCATCGATTTGAGCAGTACTAAAAGATGCCAGAAGATCGGAGTAATGTGCAGGAACAATCTGGCCATTAATATGAATTATTTATATTACTAATATTAATTTATTATGATTCAAGCTTACTGAGGAGACGCCTGGATTGTACTGCCTTAATGGCAATGCGAAATTGGCTTTATTGACCAGATTACATTACCAGAGTACATGAGACAATACATACATTGCTTCGTAGCGAAACACCAGTATCACAACATTTTTTACCGAGTACTTAAAAATAATATGGTAGTTTCATTATTTCGGACAAGCATTATCCAAGAACACGTATTTAATTCGATATTCAAGGTAATTTATCTTAAAAACAGTTGGAAATGATTACTTAAAAAAAGATTAAATGAATGACTATGTTTGGCTCCATTATAATTCTATTGTTGGAATATGGGTTTCCTTTTATATTGAGTTTAAGGGTTATTTGAGGGTTAAGGCCATAGTCTACCACGCTGGCCAAGTGCAGGTTGACGGACTTCACACACTTTAAATTTCTTTTTTATAATTTCTAATCACGATGTTTTCCTTCTCCGTTAGCAAGTGACATTTAAATTTAAAACGCAATTTTTTGTAAATAGGTTCAGCCATGAATTTGACCCCAGCCCCCCGGAGTGAAGAGCTGAATTTTTAACCACTAGGCTATCACTGAGCCTAGGCTATCACTTGTGGTTGCAAATCAGTAATAATAACACTGCTTACGACTTTACAAATTCAAGGTCAGATGCACTATAGAGTTGGATTATTGCAACCTCTTGAAGATGCACAACATAAATTCTTTATTACTTTATGGAAATGCGGAGGAACAAGTTGATCGACAACAAGAGATTAACGGAACAATGAAAAGAGCTTCAAGCTCTACAGCAACTTCTCCATGAATATCATGCATGGATCAGGCTGTTCAAGACGGCTTTGGAACGCATGACTACAAAGCCGTGATATTAGTATTTATTTCGTTATGTTCATAAAATGATAATAAAGTTATATTGAAATTAGCGGGGCTTTAATTGATTATTAGGCGGTACGAAGTTCGCCGGGTCAGCTAGTAAATAAATAAACCACAGTAAACTAATAATTTTAATTAAAAGCTGTTTGAAATCGTGATAACAAGTTGTTAGCGCGCTCCGACTGTAGCCACCAACACCAGTAGCTTTCGTACACTCATAAAAAGCCGATCACGTCGCGCGCTGGCGGTTCAAACATATTAAAAAGTATTTCATGAGCATCCAATTGACACTTTACCAATTATCATCTATCAAACAGTTACATACGAGTATGTAGCTGCACACTTCATTATTAATATTTCTACGTGGCAGTTTATTAAATGGTGATGAAGTGCGACACATGTGATCAACAGGTCACAGGTAACACGAAAGAGCCTCGTATGTTAATTATTTTCTAATTGAGTAATTTTGATCATGTAGGTAGCGCGCGTGACATTCCACACTGCGGTTAAGTCGATTTAAGTAAAAATCACAGGCCTCACCTGCACACGGCCAGCCACCTGTTAACTGCAACTCGGCAGAATAAAAAAAGGAGCGCCAGCCAATGCAAAAAACAAGAATCCAAGACGACACGTTTGGAAAATAAAAAAAGTTCTCGCCCACCAGATGGTCGGCCGGCGCGCCGAGAAACTCGCTCCGTGCAGGTTGTGACTTACCACGCAAATTCATTTGCACTTATAAATGCGGGAAAAATTGAATAACAAATCCGATTACAAATACGAAATAATAATACTCTCATAGCACGTGGTACGGAGAGCCAACGAAACTAGGAACTTGCGTTGTGTACTGTAAACGAACTATTAACATACGAAAAAGTAAGCGACACAAAATACACTTAGCTTCGCTATGTATTCTTACATCTTATAGTTCATTTTCTTTAATTTAATCGCTTCATGTCAAAGCTCTTAAATATTTTTTTGTTGTATTGACGTAACATCATGCCTGTAATATCCGAAGGGGTGGAGGAGTGTAGAACACCCCCACGTTTCACCAGTTACGTTTAAGTCCCATAATGGAATAGGTGGTGAGCTTATTGCCATACACCGGGCAAACGTCCAGACTCCGAGTCACTACTAGAATTTAAAAATTAGAAAAATCCAATAGTACCTGACCCGGGATTTGCGCCCAGGAACTCCCGATCGGCAGTCGCATTTGCAACCACTCGACCAACGAGGCAGTCTATCAGCAGTCAACGAGCAGTTTTGTTTGATAATTGTTTTATAATACAACTTGTTACTCCTTAAACATTGTTTTACACTCCGCACTTACTTCATGACGGTCAAAAGCAAAAATTATAATAGGTAAAACGTAACATCACACCTGTTAACCCCCAAGAGGCAGGCAGAGGAGTGTAGTACGCTCCCACGTTTCACCAGTTACGTTTACGTCCCATGGAATAGGTGGTGAGTCTATTGCCATACCTACGCCGGGCACAGATTCAGACTCCGAGTCACTAATAGAAATTCTTAATTCGAAAAATTTTATAGTACCCGACCTGGGATTCGAACCCAGGACCACCCGATCGGCAGTCATATTTGCCTACCACTCGACCAACGGGGCACTCAATATAACATAATAAGTATCTGCTCAAAAAAAACTGTGAGACCCATTTGCGACGACATGTCATTAAATGGGGCTCACGGTTCTCGAAATTAATCATGATGATAATAATAATTATTATTATTATTTTGATTTTGTAGTCTTGTAACATTGAAGAATCTTTTTTTTATTTGTTCGTGTTAACTTCGATATTTTAAGATAAACTATATAATCTTTGCAAACGGACCTAATATTTTATTGCGAAAGTAACTTTGTGTGACAGTTGTAACCGTACCATGACGGTTTCATGTCAAACCCATTCAACCGACTTTATTGAGATTTGGCTCGGAGCTAGAGCGAATCCTGCTGAAGGTCATTGGCTGTTTGGAATATTTTTTGAATTAAATTTAAAAGAGTCTAAGAAAATTGAACTCACCTTTGAAAATTATTTAAGACAAAGTCATGTCACATTCATGGGTTAAATAAGTTTTCGCTATGCAGCCTTAATAAAAAATGTAAAAACTAAGTAATTATTGATAAATTCCTAACAAAATATTTTACAAGTCACTCTCCCAATGAAAATAAATTAGATAAACACCTTTGTGGGTCATATTGTATAACACCTTTTGAAAAAGATCCAACTGTGCTCATTTGGCGAAGCTAGCGAAAATTAATTGGCCATATGTTTTCGTTACATTCTTGTAAAAACAGTCCTTTACAAAAGCCGTGACCCCATATGGTGCAACGTTTTTTTTGTGCAAAAACAAGTCAAAATGTTAAATCGACAAAACAATCAAACAACCAAAAGGAAAAAACGGACGTAACAACCTGTTGTAAATTTAAATGATGTGTCAAGTCATCTCATCGCCTTAGTTCCCGTTTGATGTGTACGCTTCATTGTGGGCTATTCAGTGAATATAAAGGGAAATATGGTGTTGGATTTGAATTGCGGCGGTGCGAGCGTCGGCGGTGCGAAAAGCTGTGCCCTGCGATCTCCAACCCGCATGCCCAGCGTGGGGATTATAGGCATAAACCCCCTTTTGGGGAGGCCTATATCCAACAATGGACTGAGATAGGTTGATGATGATGATGATGATTGGAATTGTATTTCAAAAAATATCAAGTATGTACATATTGTATGATTGACGATTTAAAAAAAGGCTTTTATTTTAGTCAATGTCTCGCTAATCCAGTGGCTGTGAGGACGACTGCCGAGCGAGAGGTTCTCGCTTCGATCCTGAGATGGGTACTACTGAATTTTTCTAACTTGTAATTCCTAGTAGAAGCTCGAAGTCTAATCTACAGACTTATCTCCTAGTCCATAATTGGATGTATAACGCAACTGGTGTAACGGTTGAACAGAGAAGCACACCCAGAGCACAGCTCGTCGAGCTGCCTCTTCGGTGCGATACTGAGCTCATGTTGTTTGTTGCGCTTCTCGTTTAGTAAAGTTTTATTTTGGGTTTTACGTTTGTATTATTATTATATAATCATGCCAGGGAGAAGAAGTTGCGGGGTAGGTAGAGAATATTTTTGTTTTGTTATAACAATGCAAATGTTGATAGATGCTCGAGGTCGAGGAATACCCAGACGCACTTGTCTTGACCAAATTGGCCAGATCCTGACTTGGGGGGGCGTTAAAAGTGTCAGAAAGCGGTGTGGGTATATACCTAAGGAGAGTGAACTATTCGAAGAATTATGTCAGATCCGAACGGTGCTTTCCACCCACCTCTAAAAAACCTAGCGTGACGATATAATAATAGTAACAGATAAATTACTAAGTTCTAAATTGTATTTACATTACGACTTTTAAAATTACAAATGTGTGTCTCAGAACATCATTGTGAGCAATAACATCCAAATCTTTGATTTTTCTACTGTTGTTGAGTCCAGGAGCGTCCAGGCGCGTGAAGGCGTGCGGCCGCTATCAGGGCGCGCTAATGAACGCGTTGAAGAAGTAACCGCACACTGTTCGATCACCTTCCACTATTAATTGCGCCGGCACTCGCTGGGAAGTTGGTCCGCCTCCGCGATTAAGTCCCAGCCCACTAATGCCCGTGTAAGTTATTGTGGACGATAGCAGCCGTCTCATGTCGCTCATTAATGGATAGTTTCCATTACTAATCGACTTGAAACAACATTTCACTCGGTAATTTAGAGGGTAATTATCGCATTTGGCCAAAGATTAGCTGGCTTTAGCTCGAGCGCAATTCCAGTGCCGGTAATTTGAGTATTCCTTTTTAGGTTATTATGATTAGTTCGTTTCGTCGCTCGAAGATATTGGTTATCCGCTGACAAACTATTTACGGCCTCATCAGGAAGTTAAACTCGTATCAAATGAAGTTGTTTGAGAGTATTTTTGTTTTGTGGATGGTATTGATGCTTCCATAACACGGGTGGAGACACTTGTGTTGTTGTACAAGTCATAAATGGTGTCTCAACTTGGCGCGTGCGCACCTGCGCCCGCATGCTCGCTTCCTCCTAAACAGAGGCCCAGCGTGCTGTCCGGCCGGCTTTTTCATAATGCTGTTCTATAATGAACTATACTGAGACAATAATCAGCCGAAGGTTAAACAAATTCCAAACGCATGAGGGCTAGAATATTTCAGGAAGATAACAATTTTAGCTATTTCATTGACATTACTTACTAATAAAAAGTAAAACAATTGTCATTGCATCAATCTTAATTAATTTTACTATTTATTAATTGGTGAGGACCAAAATCAAATTATTTTTGACACTTTTCGGTTTTTGACTTGGAATGTTGACGATGCCCATTTTTAAAGTCCAGAATTACCTTATGTCCCACCAGATTCAGCTGCAGAAGGCACTGGCGTAGCTGGGAAGGTGCGAGCGGTGCAGTCGCACCGGGCATCAAAAGAAAAGGGGCATCAAAGTCGACGATCAATTCTTCTATTTTTTTCTTCAATCAAGAATCAGAAATGTCGATACTATTGATAGTCGATACTATTGATTTTTAAAATGTGATTAATGACTTTGCCAGTCAAAAAGGGCGTAATGTCCGTTTTTTAAAATTTTTATAATAATTTTTACCAAAATTGAATGTTATCTTAATCTTAATATATATAAATCACGTGTCACAGTGTTTGTCCGCGATGGACTCCTAAACTACTTAACCGATTTTAACCAAATTTTGCACACCGTGTGCAGGTTGATCCAACTTAAACGATAAGATAGTTTATATCTAACGTAACTTCACGCCTGTAATCCCCGAGGAGGTAGGCAGAGGAATGCAGAACACTCCCACGCACCGGTTACGTTTACGTCCCACTATGGAATAGTTGGTGAGCATATTGCCATACATCGGGCACCGATCCTGACTCCGAGTCATTACTAGAAATTCTAAATTAGCAAAATCCAATAGTACTCGACCCGGGATTTCAAACCCAGGACCTCCCGATCGGCAGTCGCACTTGCAACCACTGAACCAACGAGGCAGTCTAACTTTCATTTAAATTCACCTATTTACTGCAAACGGCTTTTCCGGGCAGCACGACGTCTGCCGGGCTAGCTAGTAACTTATATATAGTTATTATAGATTTGATGCAATGAAAATTTATATATCTACTCGACTGTGTTCTGAAATCTGAAATTATTTTGACCATTTTAAAGGGCATCAAGTTCTAAGCTGCACCGGGCAGCAAATAACCTAGCTACGCCACTGGCAGAAGGATAATCATTGTAGTTATCGCAGCCGCTGCGTCGCGCTCTTCTTGGTTTGTTGCTACAGGAGTTGTTGGTCGAAGCATGTATGGAGACACGACTATGACTATGAAATAAGATCCAATGAAGTGGTAAAATAATAAAACGATCCCTCTTCGCTACACTAACACTCGACGCGTGGAGAGCGCTCCACACAATACGCGCACGCGCTCTCCACTCGCTCGTCAAGCTTCATGCGTAGCTCATTGCTGGAATATTATTCTCGTAATTCATCATATCATTATTGAGATTTATCTGTGGCAGTGTTTTTGAACCAACGTTGGTACGTAGCTAGCAACGGATGGGTTGCGAGGCAGAATTGGCCGTTAGCGCTTACCACGGATTATTCTATATCCGTGTATTGGTTATTTTATGGTGTTGACACATTGCAGGTGCCGTGGGAGTCCACGATTCACCTGTCTTGACCAAATAGATCAGACACTGGCTCATGGGGCAATCAGAAGTTACCCAAGCCGGCGTGCGTGTATAAAAATATTGATTTTAGCACGCTGGATCTGTAAGAATGGTAATATTTGGCATATCGTGCTAAAACATTACTGCCTCGTTGGTCGAGTGGTTGCTAGCGCGACTGCCGTTCGGGGGTCCTGGGTTTAAATCCCGGGTCGGTCACTATTAGATTTTTCTAATTTAGAATTTCTAGTAGTGGCTCGGAGTCTGGATGTGTGTCCGGTGTACGGCAATAGGCTCTCCACCTATTCCATTGTGGGTCTTAAACGTAACTGGTGAAACGTGGGGATGTACTACACTCCTCTGCCTAGCCCTTTGGGATTGCAGGCGTGATGTTACGTTGTAATTAAATTTCACGAGATTGTAGTCCGGAGGCTGAGATGAGTCGCGCCGTGGAATTGGTGGGTCAGATTAAAATCTCGCATTCCCCGTCTCAGTCAAGCCGCCCGTAATTAGGTTGGCTTTTAGCGAATTAAGCCCATTCTGGCTGTCCTTGAAAAATGCTTGGAGGGATGACGGTGGGAACCAGCGCAACGGGTTTTTTCAGTAAACAGTATTGATACAGTAATATTAAGCATGCTCCAGGTCTTCACTAGTTATGGGTTAGATCTAGAGATGGATCATTAAGGATCCGTGCGTATTCAAAAAGGATTTGTTAATTTCGAAAGATTTAATGGTCATTATCCTATGAAATCTTCAGATGCAATCTTACGATGCGTATTCGATAAGATTCTCTTAACATTGAAAGAAAAAAGAGCATTTTCCTTTGAAATCTTCGGATGAAATCTCGCGATTCGTAATTCTATAAGATTCTCTTAACATCGAAAGAAAAAAGAGCATTTTCCTTTGAAATCTTCGGATGAAATCTCGCGATGCGTAATTCTATAAGATTCTCTTAACATTGAATGAAAAAAGAACATTTTCCTTTGAAATCTTCGGATGAAATCTCGCGATGCGTAATTCTATAAGATTCTCTTAACATCGAAAGAAAAAAGAGCATTTTCCTTTGAAATATTCAGATGCAATCTTACAATGCGTATTCAATAAGATTTTCTTAACATCAAATGAAAAAAGAGAATTTCATGTGAAATCTTCGGATGCAATCTTACGATGTGTATTCAATAAGATTCTCTTAACATCGAAAGAAAAAAGAGCATTTTCCTTTGAAATCTTCGGATGAAGTCTTACGATGCGTATTCGATAAGATTCTCTTAACATCGAAAGAAAAAAGAGCATTTTCCTTTGAAATCTTCGGATGATATCTCGCGATGCGAATTCAATAAGATTCTCTTAACATCGAAAGAAAAAAGAGCATTTTCCTTCGAAATCTCCATATGAAATCTCGCGATGCGTAATTCAATAAGATTCTATTAACATCGAAGGAGACTCGAGACGGTTCGAGTGTTCACGACGGAGCGGTTCCACGAGGCAGCAGCAAGGTGACATACGAAGGTGATGTCACCGTTCCCATTAGCTTCGTGACATGTTGATTTGTACACGTTTATCGCAACGGGTCAAGAGCAGCGCTGATATTTGGAGGCGACACTCTAAATGTCTAGTATATGTACCTATTTGCATAATGCCGGTCGGATTATGCAGTTTACTGTACATTGATTGCGACATTTGTGTCTGTCGTTCTGTAATGAGCGTTTTTGATTTTAATGGTTCTGTGTCGTATATGTACGATGACTGAATCTCTTTCTAATGTTTTAAAGTTAAAATTTTTCCATTTAACTGTATCCCCGTTTTACACCCTTATGAGAGAAGTTTTTGGAGATCCTTCCCTTATAGGTAATTATGTTATGGTTTTAGCTTTCTATTCTGTATACATTTATATAAGCGTCTATGTACACGTATCAAAATATATCGGTATATATTTATTTATTTATATACATAACTATATAAATATTACAGATTTTTACAACCCAATTGGTTTATTTAGTACAGACATTTTGTACCTACGTAGTTCGTGGCTGGGTAGGTATAGGAAGGAATGTCAATGTCTCAATTTATAATATTTCATAAGAATTATTATTTTAATATAAACAGAAACAAAGACACGTTCGTTAACATGAACAAAAATATTTTTACTATAAAAAGAATCACCTTCTATGACTCTTGTCCATTAACGATATCCGTTGCATAAAATCTTAATATATATAAATTACGTGTCACAGTGTTTGTCCGCGACGGACTCCTAAACTACTTAACCGATTTAAACCAAATTTTGCACACCGTGTGCAGGTTGATCCAACTTGAAAGATAGGATAGTTTATATCTAATGTAACTTTACGCCTGTAATCCTCGAGGAGGTAGGCAGAGGAATGCAGAGCACTCCCACGTTGCACCGGTTACGTTTACGTCCCACTATGGAATAGGTGGTGAGCCTATTGCCATACATCGGGCACC
>DWDT01002166.1:0-14241 GCA_018245595.1 Microceris scylla | reverse complement strand
AATGAATATTTTCGAAGATATTATAGATTTAAAATTGCGGGACGTAGTGCTTGCGGCGGTACTGGCCGGCCGGGGCGACGGCAGCGTGCCCACGTTCACAGTTTTTCTGTAGTGTATTTAGTATCAGCACTGTATCCGTGCGAAGCCGGGGCGGGTCGCTAGTTAATAATAAAGCACATGTTGTCATTATTTTAACGTAACACCAGATCCCTTATGGGGTAAGCTGAGAGCTTCGACTTGCCAAATATAGCCATCCTTATAACAATATAGACATCGCGCAATGCAAATCCATCAGATTCCATCACGTTCCGCAACGTAACGATATTGTATTGGTATTCGATCGCGGCGAACGGCGTCGGAATCGCTTTTCGTCGATTCAATTTCCGTTATTCCAGCGTGTCGAATTGCGAGCTGCGTATCGTATCGCATCGCTGTCGGATTCGCGTTATGGAAATATTTATTTATTCTCTATGCTATTTCTTTTTCAAAATGATTGGTAGTATGTATGTATGTACTTACATTGAATAAATGTAATTGTCGAATCAAATGTACATACAGAGATACACATAAATGTGGCAATTAGCCCGCTTTTGTTTTTATTGTGGCAATACTTAGTGTTGTTGTACTATAAGCGAAAAGCAAGTCGGAAGTAGTAATAACCTATGTAGTGGTTTAGTATGGAGCCTCCCACTCCGAGGGTCCTACGTTCAAATCCTAGGGTTCATTAACTAGCAGTGGATACCTACTTATCTTTTCTGATATTAGACAAGTGTTCAATAATGGAATAATGAAAAGGATTGATAACGATGATAAAAATAATGGTACGTATTAAATAAAAGTAAAACTTAAGTGAAGGCGAACACTATAAATATAATAATCTCCCGATGGCTGTCTGCGCGCCAGGAATGCGCCTGGGCTGATCCTGCTCCAATAATAACACCGCGGCTGTACTCCGCATCCCATTAAGTTATAAATAACATACAAATCTGTGATATACTGTGATGGACTCATTTGTGGCAGGGTACTTCACACACCGGCAGACACCAGAATGTAATGTGATTCAAATAGTCTTTGCTTTTTTCATTTCAGTGCACGCTTCTAAGATGCGACACATCGACGTCATCATCAGCTTGTCTTAGTCCATTACTGGACGTAGGTTTTTCATAAAGGTCTTGACCATAATCCCCAATCTGGACGATTGGGAATCGCAGAGCACAGGTCTTTCACACTTTAAGGGTCTCAGAAGTTAGCTTTTTATTGTAATAGGCATGAAGAATTATAATAAAGATAGTAAGATTAAAAAAGTGTATTATGTTAAAATGTCATTGTTAAAAGAACATCATCGTCAGCCTCCAGATGTCCAATGCCGGACATAGGCCTCCCCTAATAGGCGGGAGTCCTTACGGTCTTGGGCCTTCCGAATCCAGCAGCAAGAAGGCCTTAACACTATTTTTAAGAATGTTCAACAGTTTTTTGTCTCTGAGGTCACGGTCTGCCACACCTCTATCTATGGTATGCAGTAGACAGTGCTGATAATTTAGAACTATGTCATTTTATATCCTTTAAATATATGTATGTACCTACACCTTGACTAAAAAAGCGAGTTCTCGACTATGGTCAGCAAAAATGAGCAAAACTTAAAATGATATATTGTTAACCAATAAAACAACTTTAATCCACGACACTACGTAAATGAAAAGGTACGATTTAAACGATAAATTAATATATTCGGGTACATACACACATTGTTTTATACCATCCACACTCGCTTATGGTTGCCATTTTGCATTCTTTGAACGCGTCTCGTATTCGGACAGTAACTCCCATAAAGTCACATTAAAAGATTTATATGTTGATTTTATAATATGGGGAAAGGCATTAAGCAATTCAAACTACAAGGTATTTATTCAAACTACAAGGTATTTTTTCACACAATTTTTAAATGTCTAAGAAATAATAGGCAAAATATATCGGAATTTGTAAATGATTTACCCAGCGAAACGTAACACAAAAATTTATTTGTTTTAAGAACCCGTACTTACGTATACTATTTTGAAGGATAACTACGACAGGAGAACGATTAAGCAGGTGCTTCAAATGGGCTTCAAGAGTAGCTTCTAAGGTGTGTTTAATAGACCGTTGATAAGATTCCGATCTCATTCTAGTCTGATAACGAACATCTATAGGACTAATCATAAATGACCTCAGGTGTCGAATTAACGAGCGAACGTAATTTGCGGTTTCCTATAACAAAAAAATAACTGGCTTCATATAAAGTGACCTCGTTTGGGGCCTTAAAAGCGGTTAGAACATCCGACAAACGGGTTGACCACAAACCCGTATCTCCTCCGATTCGCATTGGAACAGTGTAGTAGTATCCTCCAAGCTTCCGGCAGTTGCAAAAGAAGCCTATGCCTAACATTGAGAAGTGTCCGACATTGGGACGTAAAGTGGTTACAGCCGATTTATAAAATAACCCAGAAATTGAAGTAAAGAATAAAATAAATAGGCCTGCGTGTATGAAGAGAGTTGTAAATGTAGATAATTCGCGTAAGGTCTGTACGTAGAGTTATTTGACACTTGGTTCTCTATATCCACCCCGTGAGAACCTGGCGTGACAATATGAAGTAATAACCCAAAAATCTTAAAGTACCGGTAGCATGAAACATTAGATAGTGCAGAAACATGGGTAAAATAGACCACCGGTGTTACAGAATAATGAAGGTGAGATGTCATACCCTCATTCGTCATGCGAAGGTTAGATCGGAAATGTCAAGCAATAAAGATTCCGACGGCGACCTGACGCCGGGTGAGGACAAAGAAATTTCCCTGAACAATGTAGTCAAATGTCATGTTTTCTCAGTAATTTTATCAATGGTTCGGAATTTTGTTTATGGTTGTAAATTCTACGGTGGAGATATAGGTAGGTACTGATCCATTTGGTGTGGTAACTGTAAAATAGGTAATACCATAATTACATAGAGCTAATCTACAAGTACGCAAGAAAGATTAACGCTATTTACAGTATGCACTTGTTTTTATTTATTATTAAAATCGCAGAATTATATAAATATTATAATACGTAAAAACTTTTTCAAATGCTGAAATTGTTATGCTACATTAAGATTATTCTTATAAGTTCACGTTATAAATAAGACGTGTACAATTCTTAATGTGAATAAAGCTTTCTTGAACCCAACGTTAGTAGCATCGAAGTGGTCACTAATCTATGGAGAGTAGGCACTAGACTTTAAAAATGCACGACAGTATCTTACTCCAGGCCAAGAAGAAAACGTTTGCATCAACGAGCAGGCCGGCTTGTTTATTACACTTTTTGGAATTTTGAAATGAATATAAAAGTACACAAAAACTCTTAGATGAAAAAACTTAGTAACTTAATTCATCCAATCTGAACGGATTAAGTATTCGGTTAACTTTTCCAGAATAGCTTGTGCATCAAATTTTATTATTATCAATACCTGTTTACTAAAATCCAACTTTAATGAATTTATTAAATAAAATAACAATATTATTCTTCATCGCGTAGATAAAATAACCACATATATATACATATATCGATACATATACATATATCGATAAAAGTTAGTGCAAAAGTCACTAAGAACAAGTAATGGCCCAAAAAGATCTCAGTAAACAGCATGATAGAACTAATTTAAAAGCGAATGTTACAAATAGAAATTACGGATAAAAGGCAGAAATAGATGAACTATCTAACTTTTGTAGCTGCTAAAATACCCAAAGCGAATTTGCTCCAATCACTTCCGGAGGGGAAGTGCTGAATACACTGTTTCATATTCGTAGATTTACTCTACCAAGATACTCTTTCAATGTTTGCTCCACTAGCGTCGATTAAATTGTTTCCGCCATTTAATCTAATTAATGTAATAGCGCAAATGAAATCTGAATTAAAGTAAAACGAAATACAGTAGTAAGCCTAGAAATTAAAATATACGTATCAAAGGTGTATGATATTTTGTGACCGTGGTGTATTATGATTTTATTTCTTCGGATTAAATTTGGAGATAATTAATTAAATAGTGAGTGGACATGGTATCATGATGATGATGACCTAAGAAAGTGATTGATTTCTATGATCATTTCCATGACAGATCAACACATACATACTTAGATCTAGCTTTAAATCAAAGTGTTAACGTTGAATCTCTCCGCGCGAATGTTGAGACAATTAACAAAGCAAAATTAATATCAAAGCCCCATTTTGTACAAATCCAAAGTGAAAAATTGAGATAACTAACTTATCCTCTAATTAAATTTGAGTCGACGTCTCATCTTTTTAGGCTTAAAGACTTTTGAAGATTAAGAAAGTTAAACCTGTTAGCCTGAGGTATTTCTTTTATGTTGACATTGTAACTTTGATGACGTCACTTGGGAATTTGAAGAACAGTTTTGAAACAAGTAAGAAAATTCTAGAAAATTGTAAGTTTTGAGAACGGAATTACTCTCAAGTGCTATCAAATATTCAAGCCCTGTGTCTGAATAATGATTAATTATATACTTACGAGTAGGTACAAAAGGTTCTTTAACGGAGTTCAAAACAGAGGTTCCAAATTCGTCTTTACAAAATTATGTACATATATTATATAATTATGTTTTCGCGTATAGCTTCTTTATTCATAGTGTTTTAATGATTGTTTTATAGATATAACAATTACATTAAGAGGGACCATTTAAAAAAGATGAAAATATACCATTCCTGAGGTTCGTATAGTCAGTTTTTTGTTCAATAAAAATTTCTTTTAGCAAAGTATTTTTGTAGTTTTGAGTCCGAAGTTTCGTTAGTATCGAATGTCGTGGTTTGAAATTCAAATTCTGTAGTTCTCTGAATTATTTATAAAGACAAGTCACACATTACAGAAGCTGTGAATGTTAAAGCAACTATTAATTGAAATTAAAACGTTTCTATGAAAGACACATCATTAACGATTTCTTAATTGAATTTCATAAAAGCTGCAGATATGACATTCACGGACTTGGAGAGGTAATAAAAAATGTAACTATTTCTGTATGCTCTTCTATCATCAAATGTACATATAATGCTATAAGACGTAGTCCGATCTAGGTTACAAATCCTTTTGAAATCCGAATCGTAACTCAAACAGTTTCAGAATTCGATTAAACCGCGTTTGTCCTACGTGGCATTTTAATTGATTCTCCAAGTTTTAATTAAAGGTATGGCGCGAAATTTACAATTTCAGAATTATATCTCAATGTTAAAGGTGATTTTAGATTTCTTTATCTGTTTACTATACTGTAGAAACAAAAACAATCATAACTTCATCGCTCGAAAAGCAATAAGAATATTTATTGAACAACAAACAGAAAAAAACTTTGCTGGCTTGACCAATGTCATATGACGCACATTTTCGATATAATGTAAAACTTCTTTTAGACTAAACTAATTTTAATATATCTACGAATATCATTCCACAACTCACAAAGCCAAAGACCCGACAATCAAACAGCCGCCAGTTTTGAAATAACGACGATCGTAAGAGAAACAATTGACCCGTTTAGTCCTCGACAACACTGACCCAGTTAACCTCATCACTATAATCGAGTAACTATCGAAGTCGTTGAACTAATCGAATAACTTGGTGTGTTTGTTGAAGACGATTGCGACACTAGAACAAAGCCCCTTGACTAATTGTGCTTTTATAACTATTCTAAGCTCGACTATATCTATGCAGAACATTATAATTACGGTAAATATGTTCTTTGTTAGATGGCTTTACAAGCCATCTGATTCACACAATACATAAGCATCTTTGCTTAGGAAAACAAGAGGAGCACAATGTAAGTGTAGTCTTGATGTTATCACTTAGATAAATGAACCTTAGTCATGTCCGTGTTATTTTGATTGTTGTTTTCGTAAGTTTCCCATCTTGCTCGATACGCAGTGTTGCAGACGTAGAAAAATTTAAATAGCGGTACCTGATTGTGGATGTTGCTATACGAGTCTTTGGGGACTTTCCATTGGACCCATGTCACAGGGAATTATAGGGCGTTGAATGTTATTTTGTTTTTCTTGTTCCGTTATTTTGGGAATATTTTGGTGGTCTGCAGGTCACTGATTTTTAATTATGAGAAAAGTTTGACGAATAAGTCATGTAACGAAGAGGTTTTATAAGTTATGATACTATCGTATAGCAAGTTGACAGAAATCCGAAAAAATAACATCTATTTCAATTTCCTCACCAGACCCTCTTTGTATACATGTAGTCATGCAATTAAAAACACAACAAATTGTATAATTACATCTATAATATTCCATTCACAGCTATATTTTAACTGTAAGTCCCAATAAGTTAACTAACAGTTTATGGGCAAAATATGTATTTGAAATTGCTTTGAAAGGCAAAATATTGGTAATTACGACACACCCGAAGCGTTTATAAGGTCGGTCACTCCTACGCACGGTGGGTGTGATTTACCATCAATACAGCTAACAACCCAATTTACATCACAAATGGATGTAAACAAACCTACGATATTAAACATTACCGAAAATGTGTATAACATCGAAGCCGTAGTAATGGAGTGAAAACACACGCGACCCAACAACAACCTACGCGTACTAAAAGTAACAATGTACACAGACATTTGGGAATATATTGCTTTTGACATCTTTGTAAATTGCTTCGTTTAAGACATCTTTTTCTTGGAAATCAACAATCTATTGTGACGATGTAACGTTATTGGACGATATGTCTGGGTGAAGCTTAATTTGACACTGAAGACACCTTGAACAGCTACTCGAAATTGTATATGTAAATTGTATATGTAAATTTATGTGGAAATTTAAAGTCGTTTTTATATAACTGGTAGTTAATATAGGATGTACCTACCGCAGTATGGTTCTAAATTAGGTTGTACCAATTATTTCTGCTTGTTTATTCACTTAACATTCAACATGTAAGTTAAATGTACCTTTAAAGAACAATATCATTTGTATTTTTGCTACATACTCAAATTTTGGTTTTGTTTCTGCCAAATGTTGGTACGCACTGACAACCGAGACTATTTGCATTCCTGATTCCTCGGATTGAAAGCTGCTCAATAAATGCAGAGCAAGTAGAATTGGAAATAGGTTAAAAGTACCTCATGCATATCAGAACAGTGTCAATACATTTCATCAGTCGTAATCAAATACGTTAGTCTGACCTAAAACGCTCGGCTGGATTTATTCGAGCGTAATGCTGCAGTTACATTATACTGGTATTATTAAATTATGAAAATCGAAGCACTGATTAATATTAACTCGTTTAATAGATAGTATATTTTTTCTACACGACCAGTGATAAATTCGTCAGGAAGAAGACTGCAAATTAAACTTTTTAGAAGTATCCGAAGCTCATTGATTAAGATGTATTGAATTTGAATCTGCAAATTCAATCAACGGTTTTTCATCTAAACTAAGTAATAATTTTTCTTAAAATTCTAATCGCTCAAGAAATTTTTAAGTTCCTAGTTTACAGTTAGCGGTAAATACTAATTGTTTAATGACCGCTTTATGTTCGTCATTATTATTGTCAACGCTTTTGTATTTTCTTTGTCGGACACGGAATTGCTTTCAGAATGAAATGTGCCCATGTTTCCATCATATGTGCCCGATGCATGGCAATAGGCACACCACCTATTCCATAGTGGGTCGTAAACGTAACCGGTGAAACGTGGGAGTGTTCTACATTCCTCTGCCTACCTCTTCGGGGATTACAGTTAAGGGCATGGTGGCTAGGTGCAGGTTGTTACCACAGTATATTATGAAGAAAGGATGAATTAAAATTCCACAATAAAGTCTAATCATGTGCGTAGTATTAGTATTCCTTTAATACGACAATAGGTAAATGTCTATGGTGTACGCACCCTAAGTTCCATTTAGGCAGTAACCGTGTTTTCCATCAATCCCATCCCTGGACGAATGCCAAACTTTCACTCATGACTGCACAGTTACTGCACATCTGTTTTCAAACACACCGCGAATAATATTTTTCCTCAGTCTGAATCATATAACGCAAACATAGAGAAAATATGGAATTATAGTAAAAAGAAGTAATAAGCATAAAAGTACAACAGTAATAATATTCTCGCTTAACATGAACAAGTAACGGTTTTATCAATCCTTAGAATAAAGTTTATATGAAATATGCAATGAAGATGATGCATTCAAAGAAAAATAAAAACCTCATCAAAAAGAAGAAACTACATTTCATCATCATCATTATTAGCCTACTCCCGTCCACTGCTAAACATAGGCCTCTCCAACAGACGCTACACGCCACTAAACTCGATCTTTAGCTCTTCGCATCTAACCACTGCCAGCTACTTTCCGTATATCGTCACTCCACATAGCTGGAGGGCGTCCTAAACTACGTTTGCCAAGTCGCGGTTTCCACTTTATTATATACCTTTTATCATTTATATTACTAGATGTTTTCTAGTCTTCAATATTAGTCAGTTTATTTTACCAGATGTTAATTGGTCTTATATTACGTAATTTGTATAATAAGATGTTAACTCATACGCATAGGTATCCATTTCCAAGAAGTAACTTTCAGTCCTAAACCAGCACTGAGCTTGATGTTTGATCAACGGGAAGCTTTGTTGTAATTCTTGTATACTAATCTAGAACAGAGAAATCTGTTTGCTGGGATCCTTTTAAAGCCTTCAATCACAACTTATTTGCAGGACGTCCAAATTTCTACCCTCGGAATAACATGAAATATCTTCAGATATATCTTGTGCGTAATACCTATTGATATGTAAAGTGCATAAAGATTTGTCCCGTTTTTTATCTCCCACTCACCGCATGCCACGCCAAAGGCGGGCTCTCTGCTATTGTGGACACCTATAGTTAAATATAGATGAAAAAAAATCTCTAACTACGCTCATCTGTTGTCATATAGCCTTCTTATTGTCGTTGCCATTACTGGAACACGTTTGATCTTCTTCTTTATGGCATGTACACTGCAAGTTCTACTCAACAAAATAACAGTTGTCTTCAAGTCTATTTCCTGGCTGTTCGCCAAACTTTCACTGCTCAGTGCAATGCTGCGATAAACATCGCAAGCGCGTAGACAGAACGCATATACCATACAATTGGATTCTCAATTTTCTGTTACGCAATGAATGATGTAAAAATGCTGGTCAGCAACCGAGCGTAGCAAGTCACACTTTGTCCATCATATGACGCAATACTTATGCCTATTCTTTTAAATTAGCGTGCGGGTATTAATAGTGTGATAAATGTAAAAGAAGCGCAATCAGTTTTAAGGATAAACATATTTGACACTTGGTAACTTTTTACCTGCCCCGTAAGAGACCCGGCTTGATATAATACTAATAATGGGTTCGTTACAAGCTTTTTCTAATGCATTTTGCATACATAACCGTCTGGGAAAGTGTCAACAGACTCATATGTTACGTCTAGACTTGTACTTTTTCACCTTTTTGCCCTTCCTCTCACAAGAGATGTAATATTGTGACAATTCTTGCGGGACTTACAGAAACAGTTAGGGGTTCATAAATCAGCCATTATCATTTATTACATTTGACTAGAAAGCAAGTCCTATTACAAATCACGCCCAAAACTACAACTAATCAGATTATTGAGAATACCTACATAGCTTACCGTTCATAATAGAATTAGCCGCGGTCTGTTTACCCGCTGTCCAAATGTGGAATTACTTAGTGTATTATTATTACTACACAGTTCATTCATGACGTTTTCTGAAGAAATTATATTTTAATAGATGTGAAAACACCCAGATCCACCTATTGTGGTATCCAACAGTAAGTAGATATAAGAAGGATTAATCAGAAGATACTATGCAAAATTAAAAAGTTCGCAATTTAGCCCTTTTCCGGACATAATTTACGAAGATGATACGGTCTTATAATGTTGACCGATATTTATCTGATAGCAAAAATGCCTGCAAGTAACAATCAATTCAAAGGTAAAGTACATTTATAGATAGATATCACAGATGATGATATAACATTCAAATAACATTTAATTTTAACTTTTAATGAAATAAAATCTAATTGAAACAATTATAGCTGAAACATTACTCACGTGTTTCAATAATACCTACCTCAAAGTAAAAATTTTATAGTTTAAGATAGTCCAGTATCTCCTTGCATTGTCACAGTTGAAATACCGAACAAGAGTACAGTCATAAAGAAAACACTAAGTGGATCATTAACATTTTTCACGGCAAAAGTTTCATCGCCAGTACCTACAATGATTACCTTGAAAACGATAAGTAGAGTAGTTAAATGGCGTTCCATTACTCAGTTGACAAATGTAGTATTGTCTCTTTCTTATTATATATTCGTAATAAGGATAGCGGCGTTATTGGGAAAAATATGGAATGCCCTTTGTTATGGTCGTTATATTAGTAGAAAACCGTATGTATGCAAATTACATAAAGAATACGTAATGGTTACGTAATCTAAATCTATTAGGTGTAAAAAATCAAAATTATGTTAAAAGGACGGCCTCGTTGGTCGAATGGTTGCAATCGCCATTATCGATCGAGTTGTCCTAGGTTCAATCAAATCCCGGGTCGGATACTATTGGATTTTTTTTATTAAGAATTTCTGATAGTGACTCGGAGTCTGGATCTGTGCCCGGAGTATGGCAATAGGCTTACCACCTACTCCATGGGACTTAAATGTAACTGATGAAACGTGGGAGTGTACTACACTCCTCTGCCTAACCCTTCAGCGATTATAGGCGTGATGTTTGGTATGTTAAAAGAATCCATTGTTTCGAAGCCTTTATGAATGATACGTCATGTATTTTACTTAAACGAAATGACGGCGAGAATATTTGAAAAACTCAATTTGGCTAACAACAGATATTGGAAATCTTCACGAACCAGCGTTTAACAAATTAGGAGCAATAAGTACTAATGGTTTTATAAGACATGAAGTGTACTATTTTTAAATGAATTTATATCTGTATTAATTACTTAATATCAAAATGGTAATACTAAATCAGTCTGATGACAGTGATAACTCGGTTACATTACATGACTATGATCAAGATCATTCGCTTCAACAGAATAATAAGTATTTATTTTACAGAACTCGCCAAGCTTCATGCTATTGATTGTACGTTACATTTGATGTGTGATCGAGCCTGTGAGTAGCATCAATAAAATTAATCGACCTGCGCCTACTTCCTGGCATCCTTCACGCTGCGACCTTGTGCCTCAGCAGATGTGCCAAAATAATGTTAATGGAACGAGGCCGTGGCTTACAAAGGATGCCTTTGTATGAGTCGTGTATGAACAAAAGCGACTAATTGCATTGTAATGGAGTTCGACGAGTTCAGCAATGCTGAACAGATAGTAATGATACCTATTGAAATAGTAATAAAGAAACACAAACTGTATAAGTAGATACAAATATTAAAGTGTTCTAAGACACTATAATGGAATTTAATGATAAAATATTAATTAGTTATAATATGTATAACAGGGAAGGAGAATGCATCGACTTTGGAATTCTCTACACAGTTTAAAATTCTTCGTATTTTTTTACGGCCCATGTAGTCTTTAAAAGTGCATGTGACAGACGAAATAGACTTATTCGTATTATTTTAACAGAAAATTATATGTACTTATGAACATGTTAAATAGATATGATATGCGAAGACATAGAGATGACATGTTAATTTGTTATTCACAACTACTCAAACATCACTATCATATTCATGTACCTATGTATAGTTCAAAATGTCAGCGAAATTTCAAGCACATTTTAAAGTTTTAAATTAGAAATTTCTAGAAAAATCTCATTAGCCAATGTCATAAAACGGCTTTACATTATTAAGGATAACCTTAGAAATCAGGGACGCGCTAATTAGGTCCGCGGAGACGTCATTAAATGGCGAAAAAGCGCGGTTATTTTTTTACCTTTTTTTTATCACTTTCACGCGAGGACTGAAAATGTCCGAAATGTTTGCAACACATTTGAAACATTCTACTTAAACAACCCGAACTCAACAGGGGAATCCTTTTAGCTGGCCGAGTTACGCAACTTGTTTAATTCCTACCCGGTAATGAGCATGGATGTGTATGTTACGAGATTTATAATTTTTAAAAATAGAGAAAAGTTACAAATATTTGCAATGTATTAAAAGGGATATTATTGGCATGCAGTGATCAAAGGTGACGATCCAGAAGGAACAAAAATATTCAATTCCGACCACAAAATTGCGAATACAAAAATATAACCAGACAAAGACGTATAATTATAAAATAAACAAAAGTTACGGCAATTCATCAAAATTTTCATTTCTATGGATAAAATGTTAATTTACAGGACATATTTGGGATACGTCCCGTAATTATGGCTGTAGTCGCGTACGAGTGTAACTCCAACCGCCCAACGCACGTGATAATGGACGCGCTTTGAGACGCGTTAATTTGAGAGCGGGTGCCAGACTTGGTAAAAACGTGTAAAAGCATTTGAGAATTTACACCTCGGACTGGTTGAATGTAGCAAGTCGTGTATGTTAATGATCTTTACTTAATTTAAAGGAATTGGTAAAAGATCTTGTGTATTTACTTCGAGAAAAATTTCAAAGATCCCATAATCCAGATTATTAAAGATCCATGGTCAATAAATTATATTCGCATTATTTACCGCCGTGAAATTAATATTAACGAATATCATAAATTAAAATATACATACACTTGAATTGTTCAACATCATGGAAATTGTTACTGAAGTAAAAATAAAAAATATGTATACCAGTGTAGCTATGACCGAAACGTAAATAAAATATCCTATTATAAATTTACCACACTCAAATGTACTCAAGTTGGAAAATCTCAAATTTTGACAGGATTTCTTTCGTGTACTTCAACTCGGCATCTTAACGAGCGTAAAAATGGAATGGGCATACGAAATGCGAGAGCTCTTGACCTCGTTCCAAAATACTTGGCCATCCTAGAATGTGGCCGGTTGTGAGATTTGCATGTTTTTTTGATTCCACCAGGAACAATATTACATATAAATCACCAACTGACAAAGATAAAGGATAAAGTTGTTTGACAATCGGCATTCTCTATCCACCCCGTACGGGATCAGGTGTGATGTAATAATAAAAATTAACTATCAAAGTTAGGAAGAGACCTATGTCCAGCACTGGGAAAATAGAGACTAACCAATTGATGATGACGACAAATAATAAAAATGTAAATTAAAAATATACCAACTAATTACAAATGGGAAGACGTATCTTATGTCAACGTGGACAAAATTTTTTTTGACATTAAACCAAAATACCATATATTTCCTCTATTTATTCTAGCCTTTCTTCTTCCTAGAAATCAAAAGTCATATTTCTATTCTCTTCAGATTAACTACCGTTGTCTCTGATCTTTTCTCTTTGATCTCCGTCATAATAATATATGTATGTTTCCTCAAACATTACTATAAAACATTAAACATAAATTATTATGTATTCGTTGCCATTATATTACGTCTTCATTCAGTTTCATTTGTGAAAGTCGAAGGTTTCTTCTATAACTTTAAAACCAAGTTAAGTTAGAAAATCTTGTACTTTATAAGTTCTACAGCAAATTACTTCGCAGAAAATCACCTCGGCGTCCTTAATAAGTAAATAAATTTATTACGAAATAAGATTCTCGAATTTTATAATGCTATATCAACTAACTGATAAAATTGAAAATGAGAACCGTGACCTTTCTTTTCTTTTTTATGACATGGCGCGATGGCGCTCTTTGGGGGAAGCCTATGTCCAGCAGTGGACTGAGATAGGCTGATGATGATGATGATAGATGACCTTTATTTTTTTAGTTGGATCTTTTTTCAATTTGGTTTTATAAAATGCCACATTAAAGTCTTAAAACTTCTTTAAAACAACAAGCTGTCGAGTATATCGAAGGTAGTAAGAAGACTTCTACTTCAAAAAAAGCGTTTTTCGGCAAAAATTATTAATATTTTTAATTAAAGAAATAAATTCATGTTAAAAATTGAATAGAAGACAGTGTCGAAATTATTCTTATTACGTATTGAATTATAAACAAACTTAAAAGGATTTTTAAAAATCCATACATCCGATATCAAAATGTTATGACATACGATGTATCAGACACTATTATCACTACTCACCAATACTATTTACCTTTCACTACTATTCAATACTATTTACTATTCACCAAT
>DWDT01002165.1:0-14243 GCA_018245595.1 Microceris scylla | reverse complement strand
TATAAATGAATGTTTGTCTGTATGTAATCGATGAACTCAAAAACTACTATACCGAATATTATGAAAATTGGTATGTATATTTATTTGTATGTTGGCGTAGCAACGCGCGCCGGGTACAGCTAGTGTATTATAGATGTATACGTATTTATGTGTAACAAAAAATGAACTTCTCAGATTGTACCCATATTTTTCAGCTGAAGCCAGGATAAGTGTTACTTCAGTGCGACAAACAGGTCAATACAAGAACACTCACAGAGTTAATGATGTTGGCGACGTCCTTGAGCTGGCGGTGCACGGTGTCTATGCTCTCGCCGTTGGCGCGGAACTCCCCGTTGTCGGCCACCAGCACCAGCTCCATGTATCGGGACGCTTTCTTCGCGTTGTACGGGCCCAGCAGCTCATTGTCGTCGTACACTTGTCGCTTGTACTGGAGATGTTTCGTTTGGAATTAGTATATGTATCAGCCATATTTCATCACATCATCAGCTTACTCCCGTCCATTGCTGGACAAAGGCCTCTTCAATAGCACGCCACTGAGTTCGATCTTCAGCTCGTCGCATCCAACTGCTGCCAGCCACGTTGCGTATATCGTATCAGCATCATCATCATCGTCGTCAGCCTATCTCAGTGCACTGAAAGACGAAAGCAGCCCTGAAAAGGACTATTGGAATTATTTCTGAAAAGAACTTTTAATTGACGCTTTGTTATCTTCACGACGTTCTCTTCACCACATCTTCTCACTCGTCCACCCAAGTGACCTCCATCTTCAACCGCAAGACCAGCGTGGAAACAGTTCGACGCAGCACAGCGGACGTGTTGATATGGCGAGAAGTGCGATCCGAAAAAACGGCTCACGAGTCGCGCCCGATATTTATCTCATCGAAGATCGTCCACGAGTTCGATCCGCGAGCGCCAGAGCGTTGCCGATCACGCGAGCGCCAGGGAGGCGCCGATCATGCGAGCGGCAGCGCGACGCCAAGCACGCGGTGAGCCACGTGCCGCGAAAAAGAAACGAGAGAAATAGTCATATATTTTTACACCTGATTTTTTGTATATATATCGGAACTTTTTTTACAATAAATCATTCCTATCACAACCGATGATTCTGTAAATAAAAATGTCATAGAGTTTGCAAACGATTCTGATTCCGATAGTACTTTCATTGAAGAACTTGAATCAATCTCAGAGGAAAATGATTTCGTCGCTATCGATTATGAAGGCGAGTTATGGCCTGGTCGAATTCAAACCAAAGAAACTAATGGGGCTTATTATGTAAAGTGCTTGACACGTGCTTTCTTGGGAGTAGCCTGAAAAAGATGACAGTATTTTTTACCTTACCCATATATTTAATTAAAAATTGAAACGCCAAAGAAAATGAGCACCAAAAAAGTTTTATTCAGGGTTCCTGAACTTGAAGACGATTGGGGAAAACAAAAAAATTAACTCCTTTTTATTTTTTATTTAAAATACAACTATTTTTTTTTATACTCTTACTAAATAGTTTGGTCTGATTTGTAATATTTGTTTCATAAATAGTTTAATGAGTGAATTTTTGTTTCAATATTTTAAAATAAAAAATATGACTAATGTATATGTCTGAGACGGTCATTAGTACAGATGTTGTGTTGGTACGCATGATGCTGGAGATGGCAGCACCGTCGCGGTGACGTCGCGGCCGGTCATTAGTATGGACATTAAGCGTATCGAAGATGGTCAATGGTACGGATGGCCAACGAAGCGCAGCACGATACATGGCAGCACTAACGCAATGTCGATAACTCGATACATGGCTTACATCTGCATATTATCTAAATAACTTACAACGGTGAACGTTATCTAACATTTGTTTGATCATAGTCAATCGTGAAAACTTGAACAAGTTGTAAATGATAACCAAGCTTGGAATTCAGTGAAACTCAAAGAATTCCATCTCTGAATTCATTAGCATCATTGTGAAGGGATGTTGGAGGGGAGTTAAGTGTTAGGGAATTATTGCGACGTAATATTTTATACACCCGCCCGGCAACCCCCACGCACCGAGTAGGTATTGCGAATAAAACTTAGGTTTGACAAATTACAGTAAAAACAAAAGATTTACAAGTCATCATGTTCAAAAACGGAATTTATTTATACGGAATCGTATTAATCACAGCGTAACAAAATTGAAATATACATTTAATGGATGACTACTGAATTGCAAAGTGTCTATTTTATATATCAACAGGTAGCTTTATGTTAAATTGTTCCGATATACAATACGGCGTTCAGACAATAAGATTGCTCACCTACTCTACAACATAATAAAATTATACAACGATTTATACCATTGCCGCAACAAAATGTTTATGTATATTGCATTACAATACAACACGTGGGTCACTTCTGATGTCAATCGACTTTAACTCTTTAACCGCTAGAATAACCTTTGTAATTTGATATTTTATTTCAAATGTTGAATTCTACATAGGAACAGTTAATTCTGAGAGATACTCACAGAACCAGTACTATCTATACTAGATTTATTCTAGCTATAAGCATTGGTCATCCACAGTAGCCACATTCATCGATATTTGAACTGTGTATGTGTTTTGACATTCTTTCATCTCACTTTGCGGCCACGTCTCCGAGCAATCGAGTAATGCACTTCTTCATTTTTACTCCACCACTTCTTTTTACATACAGCATTTTCATTAAATCTTTGGCGAGGGCTAGACTACTCGTTGAGCTTAATGACCTCATGTCAATGGTGTTTATTCTACTTTCATCCTCTTTTTTCATACCCAACTCTCAATTCCGTACAGCGTTGTAATCAGCACGCAGTTTTTGTGGCCAACAGGGTTCGCTGACTCGGAAGTTGGCAACACAGTAGCTTGCCCAACTCTACTATCACACTATTCTTCAATAAAATAGGATTCTTTAATAGAGTAAATAAATAAAATTAACGCCTCAAATTAGAAAATATACTAGTACGAGTTCACAGACACTAATATTTGTCAAACAGCCACAACAAATATGGAATGACATACGTAAACGATGTAAAGATGTAAACCCAAAAATAAATATTATGTCGTGTGTACCCGTGTCTAAAGATCGGGTTATTGAACATTAAACAAAAGTAGTACACGTTATTACATAATGTTACAAATTGCTTTGTGTAATCATTACATTTTTATAAATTTGAACAATTAAGTAACATGCAGGTAGGTGTACATTTCCATTCTTAGATATGAATTAAATTTCTTTCAGTAGGTCCAGCCCTACAGTAGGATAAATGTCACCTATTCTGAAGTCATACCAGAGTTCCAAGATCTGGAACACTTCGTTGTGTGCATAATTTAACGTTATGGACTTTGTTCAATAAAATTTGAACAATATGTTTTATATTGTATTACGATACTAACTAATAATAATTGCTAAGATTATTTTATGAATTTTTATGTACTATTTCTGCACAGGTTACTTAATTTTAATGTTCATCAAAAACACAGACCAAATCTGTGAAAATTGGATACTTATGAATTTGTACTTTCGCCAACGACGTAGCTGAGAATAAATACAAATAAAATGTTAAAATCAACATATTGTATTGCACCACACTGTTTGTCAGAACTATGTATATATATTAGCTGATTCAGAAGCTGGGTATTAGAGACACAAAAATGGACGTACAACCAATTACATATTATTATTTCTAGCGATTAAAGGGTTAATTTCTAGCATACTTATTATACAATAAAATTCAAATACAAATATTCGCGCAACACATGACCTGCAAAAGCATAATAAAATTCATATAAAACATGCGATCAGTTACATACATTCGCGTAAGTATAAAAAAAATTATTCACATACACCGGACGGAAAGCATATTATTTAAAATACATTAAGCAGTTTTTGAATACAAATACAGCCAACGGTCGAAATTTAAAACTAACATGACATATGGGACTTGAAATCAAAATAATGAAATCCATTGTAGTGTCCTGTAAGATCCTCATTTTTCAGAAGAACCAAAATTTATATTTTCTGAAATTAACTCTAGGAATATTGGGTCATTAGTCAGAAAACCTCTAAAATTAAAAATTTCAACGAAATCAAAAAAAACTTTCCGAAAAATCAATTCTAATGTATAATATGCAAGAACTGCTAGTGTGATTGATATTAGATCAGGCACTGCTTATTTTAAGAGCAGAAATCTGAAGATATATTTCGCAATGGTATTTTGTGAAGCCGTTGGTCCATAAATTACGACACGCAAGTTTACCATATATAAATATAGCCTTTATCTGTGGGCATGACATAAAAAAAAAAAAATATTTATATAATCTGTGGCAGAGATAATTATCCCATTACTGATTACGACGAAGAGTATAAGCTTTCATTATTTTGATTTACCTATTATTCGAGGACAGTAATTAAAATTACAAAACAACCACATCAAAATTATTCTTATTTGCAAGCAATTTAAGACAGAAAGATATTACTATAAAAATACATACATATTATATTTAATTAATAAACGTATACATTAAATGAATTGTAATAAGTGGAATAATAAACATAATAATAATCGACCCATTATAATTCCACTGTTGGAATATGGGTCTCCTCTCCTATTGAGAGAGTTAAGGCCATAGTCTGCTACACTGAATTTGAACCCGGCACCCCCAGAGTGTGGGGCTGAATTCTTAACCACTCGGGTATCACTGCTTTTCAGTGGAATAATATTGAAATAATATTTCAAAAGAAAATTGTCTTATAATAATGTTCGGATATAATAACATAGATATAAAATTCTGTACAAAGACCGCTGTGGATTTATTTGGAAAATAAAACTGCTTCAACTAGTATTTCGCACAATTAATAAAACGATCCTATCTGCGTTGGCATTGAATAGCAAAACAATCTAGATAAGTTTTAACAACAAAAAATTAGTAATAGAAATTTTACGTCAGCCATTAAAATGTCCATTTGTTTTTTCTTCCACAAAGCAATAAGGACACAGATAAAACAAAACTGAAAACAAACCGAAATAAATCCACAACTGCATTTGTATGAAATATTAATACTTCAGAGCACTTTTTAAGACTGACTTACTTAATTATTTAAGCTTCAAATAATTCAACAGTTAATAGTACATAACTGCACGAACAGTCGAGTACAAAATTTGCCTAAGAGGTAGATATATAATATTAATAAGACATTTTGAAGCACATACAATTTACCATTGGTCCGTTACTTCTAAGCAAAGGTTTAAAGGTTCTGAATAATTGTGTTGTGTATAAATCGCAGTGATTTGAAATCAAATATTATTACATGCCGCTTTGTTTTAAATTCGTTGAAATTTCGTCCACATAAGAATATATATCACTGTGATTTACGCACAAAACGGTTTTATACAACTATCGACCATAAAATTTGAAGGCCCACAAACCACACACCCACTACATTATGATCGCACCTCGTATCTATAAGGTAAATAGAATATTGTAATGCACTTATAATTCTCCATAATTAGGAATATTAGAAATATTAATATCAAGTCTACTGGGTCGGTACGGGCAACTATTCAAATGGATTTTTGTAACATCTTTCGGTGCTGGCCTTCTTTACATGGAAGAGCTTAACATTCAAAGCTAGGCACTTGGTGACAAAGTGATGTTAACAAAACCAATATTACAGCAATAAAATATCATTATATTATTAATAAGACTATTTAGCATCAATTTAAGCTTTTTAAAATTGATAACCTATTTTAAGAAAACATTAAACATAGTTAAATTATCTTTTTGGGTTTTTCATAATTTATTTTCTTTTAAAAAGTATTATTTAATTTCGTATTGAAGAAATCTTCTAAACATTATTTTACTATTGACAATGGATATGACGTTGTCTGGAAGTATCTTTAAAGCTTTAACAATTTATTTTTACATTTACATAGTACCGAACTATTTTGTTTTCCAAAAAATATTTACATCATAAACTTGACTGTTGCTTATTTTAAAGTACATTTTGATATCTTTGGCATTTTGGTAAACATCATAGAAGACGGAGTTTAAAAAAGTTTTTAATATTGCCTTCTTCACCTTTGTTATTACCAAAAATGGTTACCATGTTTTGTAAAAAGTAATATTAATTATTAAAGAGATTACATTTTTTAACAAAAGATGCAACAAGTATAAATGTTTAATTAAGTCATTTTTATTTATTAGGATAAATTATTTCGTAAAACGTTATACGCAACGTAAGCATGTCATACAGAAATATATTTTTTTAATTGTAAATTCTGCGAAGTAAAAATAACGGTAACCTGATATAAACTATATTTCCTATTACCCTACAACCCTTGCGCGACAAATTGAGACCTGCTTAATGACGTCACGTCGCCGTATTTATACAATGCCAGAAATCTTATTACTAGATCTTTAATAAACTTTAAGAGATTGTTGGCAACAGTGTAACTGAATTGAAAATGAACAATATTTCATTTGCGAAAGAACTACATATATATATATAGCAGGCAGGTCTCAAGTTATGGCCCAGTGGTTTTAAAAATGTTGCAGATATCATACAAAACAAAGATTTCAATAACATCTTGAAAACTCAATCATACGATGATCTCAAAAATCTATATTTGTAAATACATGTTTTTTATTATAGTTCACAACCAAAAAGAAACTATGCTTCAAGCAAAAAAAGTATTTAAAATAATAATCCAATAAAAAAAACCTGAGATTCGTATAGTCCGATTACCAAAAAGCATGAAATTAGATAAATAATCCTGTTATAAATAAATGGGATAAAAATATAAAAAATATTAACTGAACATTTATGTTGTAAGTGTGCACCATTGTAATATTTAATGATGGCTCTTTAAATTTGAAATGTGATTTGTTTGACAAAAATTTTCTTAATGTACTTATGTATTATGAAATTCTTAGTTAAGCCATTATTGTTAATATCTAGCATTTGATGCTGAACAGTAAGTCGAGCACGAGTGCAAACTACTACTACTTACTTACAGTGCGTTAAATTCAATAAAATCGTACCTCTATAAAAATTAGTATCCCGTTAGTAATACTTATACTACGAATATTTAAATGTATGTAAATAAATATGTAATTCTAAGGCGGTATACAATATGTCTTTCAACTCCATGTTTGTTAAAGATAAGTAATATTTGTTAATATCGACCAGTTTTGCAATTTACAGATTTAATTATAGAGCATATTATTGTCAAATAATATGTTACATAACTATGCGTAGTATGCCAAGTTACAAGTATAATCCATTTGCCGCCATTACATAACACGCTAACAAGACGGATAAATTAATGGCGGTAAAGGACCAGAAATACGTTTTGGCGACCTAAATATTTATGGAAATGATTTTATCTCAATTGTAGGTAATTGGGCATTATATCATTATGACATCTTATATCATTATGTCAAATAACTGTCATAATAATGACTAACGGTAGCAGAAAACGGAACACATTGGAAAAATCAAAACAAGTTTTAAATATGCGAAGCTCTGAAGTACCTCAGGTTGATCTACATTTTATTAGAATTGCAATAAACCTCAATACAAAAAAAAAATTAATGTGTATAAAGTTCTATACAAACAAATTACAACAAATTCAATTTTAGAATCGCCTCTAAACGCGACCGTGTCTCTTAAGAGATACCTATAGAGCTTTCTATTTACAATACGGTAATTTTTATATGGCTTAGTACCAGGCCTCATTTACGGAAATCAATTTATAATGAAATAAAGTAACATAATTTACCTACTATCCGACAATACCTACTGTTTATGCTGTGTACCTTGTTACATTATGTACCCACCCTTTCATACAATTTTCATTTTTAATAAACAAATAGCGCGAGTTGTAGCATCATGATATTTGTGTCTTAACGATATAAAAGTTTGATGAGGCGGAAAAGGGTAGCACACCAGATAACCCTTCACTTTCTCAAACACTACACAAACCGTACCTCAAGCGCCGTTGCCGTCAGCAAGGACAATAACTCGCGTTGTCTTTTATGAGCGTACGGAACCAAAAGTCCAGCTTCCTTACATTCCTCTGGATACACCGTGTAAACGTGTTCCAGAGTGCGAGTATTACACAAAATACTTTCAGGACGATCGCATAATCCGCTGCCCTCTTATTTACAGGGTACAGTAGCATTTTTAAGCCATGAAATCCCACCAGATACCGAATCTCAATCGCGTTCCTACCAAAACAGATGTAATTCAGGCAGAACCCCTTCGGTACATTACAAATCCCGGTAACATAAAGACAGATTAGTTAAAATCACTATGTGCCTTGCGCTTGTAAAGACGGTAACACGTACGATAGTTTATAATTTATACCTTTAGGAGAAATGGGCAGTACATACTGCACGAAGTTACACACTTATACATCGTAATCACGGACTGATACAACTTAATATTAGCATTATTTTATTTGTTATTTACGACACAAAATGTATACGAATCTTTATAATACCAACACAGCACATACAACCTTGCTTGGGGCGACTGTTACATTAGGTATACTAAAGACAAACTGGCTGAAAGATATGTCTATTACAACGAAGATACTGAAGGCTAGAAAATCGATAGATAAAGTTATTATAAATATTATTTATCAAGATACTTATCACCAATTTCTAACTTTGGTTCATTTATTATTGGTCGCTGATATAAATATCTTTCTACTGTTTCTCAGTTTGACTTGTCTTTACTGTGAAAGCCACAAATCTGGTCTGATGGCGTTTTAATGCTTTCTGATATATGTTCCATGTATCATCAAGTCTATATCGTCATTTTGAAGACGTAGGTTTCGAGGAATGTAAGCGATTATGAATCATACATCGCTAAACCGAGAACAGCAAGTCCCACGGAAGCTGGACACGGGGCTGGAGCCGTGCAGCTTCACTGTGTCCGGGTGATGGAGCAATCTTAGCTCTTTCTCAGCTTTCTGCTCTAAGTCTGCCCACCTGTGGTTATCATTGTAATTTAATCATCATCATCATCATCAGCCTATCTCAGTCCACTGCTGGACATAGGCCTCCCCAAAAGGGGATTTATGGCCGCAATAATTCTAATTTATTTAATACTAATTTTCAAATTTAACCACAGAATTGCAACACCTATAAGTTGATATGCTGCTTTTATTAATTCTTTGAATATCGATCTTTAATTTCAATGATACTCTTCTTAAAATATTTTGAACAGAAGTAGGTACAAAAAATTTGATACAAGTAAAATACAAACACAAAACAAATTTTAAAAAATATTTACAAGGGAATTATTACGTATTATTTATACCTTGAATTCAATTTACTAATTCTAGTTGTTATTAAATGCGTTATCATCACGTCGCAACCTTGAGTGAACTTTAAAAAATGTAAATATATATGTACAAGCTTAATATAATACTGGATAGATCACATATACATACATACATATGTATGTATACACATTCATATTTTCACACCTGTATCATACAGAAGTAGAAAGAAACTAAGAATTTCCACCAGCCATGGTCATAATAAACTTTTATCACCTCTTCCATGTTTGTTAAAATTGTTATTCTCATACACACTTAAGTATTAAATGAATTTTTGAGGGTGTTCAGGAGACACATTTGATAATGCAATAAAACGAACTATAGTACATACATGACTAAGCTAATTAGGTCTAATTACATGGTTGAGAACTTTTATAGTCTACTCGTTTTACTTACCTTTGTACAGCTAAGGTAAATGCTTCGACAACATTACTGTCCGTCTTTGCAGATGTTTCTATATATGTACCAATTTTGTTCTCATCACACCACTGTTTCAAGTGATCATAGGTCACTTCCCTATCTTTTGATGAAACATCTGACTGAAAAATGCAAATGCACATATTAATTATAGCTTCATACTCAATACATGTCTTAGAAATAAGGTGGAAATGTTACACTTGGTCTGAGAATGGTTACCAAGTTAACAACTATTGATTTTTGTTGGTGGGAAGATACTTACTATAGAATCTACATGCCAAATGCTCAAATTGCCAACCAAAACAAAAAATGTACCTACTAAAACCAATAAAACCAATAAAACCTCCATGACACAAATTTACCAGAAGTAACAAACAGCAATAAAGTTAAATAATTCCATAAATTCACCTTATTTCCGACAACCATGAATGGAAATTTTTCAATTCCATTCTTCACACCAGCATAATGAAGAAATTCATTTAACCACATCTTAATGTTGTTGAACGAGCTCCTGTCATCTATAGCATAAGCAAGGATGCATATATCAGTGCCTCTGTAGAATGGAGTCCGGAGAGACTTGAACCGCTCTTGGCCTGCCGTATCCCAAATCTGGAAAATAGGCACACAAATATATCAGTTCATATACAATTTTTCAATTCCATTCAAGCAGGAATACATTTTGAACCACTGAATAATAGTGTGAACTGATGTTTCAATTTAAAAGTATGATGTCTTTCTGCTATTTGTTGGAAGCCCATCCTACACAGATATGTGAAGATCAAAAAGATGAGCTTATTGTTATTAACAATGGGAGAACTTAATACCAATTGGTATGCCATTGACATAATGGTTCTAGACTCTATACTTTCATACTCTAGAATCTAGACTCTAGATCTAGTATGAAAGTATACATTACTGAACACACGGTGGTTATCAAAAGTGTTGTTTATTGAAACTTTAAGCACTTCATATTAAATAAGGAAATCAAAATATTAAGACAAATAAGAGGCAGGTGTCTAAGAAATAAAACTTAGAAGACTTCATTGAAATCAATTCAGTAGTTTATCTGTGAAATACAAACAACAGTAAACCTTAACAATTTTATTCATATGGATCTGTTAACCATTCTCACACTGTTTAAAGTGTGTCTTTTATCAATCCTCGTGTGGTAATCATGGCAATCCTTGCCTTAACAATTCCCATTTTGAGTAAAGACCTATGTTCAAAACGACAGGGCATAACAAAAATGGAAATGGAATTGATAAACTTGTAGAATCAAGTTGATTAAATCTTACATTATTTAAGCTCAATAAAAGAACACTTTAAAACTTGTTTGGGCAGCCTGCATTTTATCCTGACATAAATTACTGTATATGTAAACTTTACTACAGCAAATGTCACTATATATTTTAAAAGTGATATGTCAACATAATAAGTCTTTGTAGGCAAGTAGGGCAACTGAGCTGTGTCAGAACACATAGATAGTTGATGCTCAAGGCGATATTTGATTACAACAGTTACACTTGACCAATTTTGCATCTGTTCTAGTTCACACAGTTGCAAATGTTGAAGGTTGTCTGTTGTCATAGATATAATTATTATTGTATATAATTATTTTATTGTAGATTCTTTTTAATATAACATTATTTAAGGAGTAAACATTAAGATATCGTTAAACTTCACATTCTGGGTTCAACTGCACCAAAATTGGAACTACTATGCCAATATTCATATTGTCCAGCAACAGTGCTAGTGTTTTCATGGTGTATAAATATTAACATGTAATTTATGAAGTAATAATAAATTTGAAAAATGAGTTGCAACTTTATATTTCTAAAATACAAAGAAAAAATATTGGCATCGAGTTAAATACTGTTGTAGCTAATAACAAAATATATTCGACACATAGTAAATTCTATTGAGATGAGATGGTTTATATCTTGGAAAATGCAGTCCAGAAGTAGCATAAAATATTCACAAGTTGTTGTAGAGGAGAAGACCCACACATGATTGTAGTGCAGAACAAAGAAGAAGAACAGCAAATTCTATTTGTATGATCATCACCTTTCACCAGTGGTATTAGTTAGTCTCAAGCAACAAGTAAACTTAGCCTTCTTCTAATGAATGCCACTGAGTTCTGTCCCTGAGTTGCCAATAGGGTACATTATCATAGACACCATTGCATTATCCCAAAATTAGAAATACACACTGAAAAATATCAATGCAATAGTAGCTTAATAGTTTAATAAAACAAGTGACTAAACAACATGTAAATAACAAAAAAAATGTAACTGTAATACCCAATGTGGTAAGTAAAGGAGTATAGTACAATCCCATGTTTCACCAGTGACATGTACATATAAGTGTTTCAATTGTACTTACATGACCCATGTAAGTATTTCAATTATCAGATACATATCAAACATTGTACAAACAGGACTGTGCTATCATGTCTTATATTTGTGTGCTGTGATATCATGTGTTTGCACAAGTCTGTACATGGATAGTGAACCTTGAAAAGACCTTGCATGGATTATGGAGGTGGAAATATTTTTTCTGGAAAAACATCTATTATGCTCAAATTGCTGTGCTTCAATTAGGAAAAAAAACCTTAAGAACAGTAATGACAATTTGTAGGAATTCAATAGTCCATAAATTGCATCTACATATGTGTTATAAGAACATGTGAAATTAACAATTAGCCTGAAATATTTCATATACTCATAATAGAATATCAAACATATAAATGCAATTGTAAAACTGAGCTACTTAGACGCAATTAAAATATTACTACTATCCATCATTTAGAACATTACTATTTTTCCTTATAGTCTTAACATATTAATTTACCTGTAATGTGTATGGTGCTCCATTGATTTCTATTGTTTTGTTCATGAATTCCACTCCTATCGTGTGGAAGTTATGGTCATCGAAGTGATTAGATATAAATCTGCTCATTAAACATGATTTTCCTACTCCACCATCTCCGAGAATGACAATTTTTAGGAGTATATTTTTGCTCGGGCACCTACCGTAACCGTGATCATTATCCTCAACCATTATGTCTTGGTACTTATCATAATAGTCCAAAAGCACTGCTCTTTATGAGTACAGCCTTGAATACTTCGTAAACTACTGTATTTAATTAATGACGCGTCTCTCAAGGATTTCACTACAGTTTTTCTGTTTCGGCTTCCTTAAAAAATACACTATTGTAATATACGTTATAACGCACTACGCCCAAATCGCTGACACATAACTGACCCAACTAATTAGTTTAATACGCGGATAAAACAACAAAATCTACAATTCCATTACATTTCACAGCTGTTCCAGTTTGATAATTTTGACTTTGATTGAAACAACTTTTAAACAAAGATTTAGAAGCATTCTGCCTCAGCAATTCACGTGAATGTCAAAATAGCGTACATTATAAATAACATGGTTATAGAAAAGTATATAGAACTTTAAATATTTAATAAGATTTTTAATATTTTTTTAAAAGATATTTAAATAAATTTATATGACACAAAATAGTACTGGAATTTTTCGCTAGATGGCATCAAAACAAATTTGTTTGTAGTTTGTTCTGGCGAAATGTCAGTTAACTCGAACTCAAAGCGAGTTATTCCGCTTTGTTTTGCGGAGGTGAGAGGACATAGAAAAGTCGTCCTATAAATTTACGCGTTGTGTTCAATGTTTTTCTAATTTAAAAGTATTTTTTGAGTGAAAAGACAATACATTTTCTACAAAAAGTGTTTTATACGGACACCGTCAGTGGATGTGTGTAAATTGTACGAGAATAGTAAGATTTGCGCAATCCTTGGAGCGACTTGATGTCAATAAACTTGTCGGTGATATTTTATGGGAAAGGTGTGCCGCGTCGCGGATACCTGTTCGAAGAGGGAGGGTGCACGAGGTCGGGATGATGGCGAAAGCCGGCGTCGCCTGAGGTGGTGCGATGGTGTGGAGGATAGTTTGAGGTGAGTGGCATGAGTCGGGGGCCGCGGCAAGGCAGCGGGGCGCGGGTGCTGAGCGGCGCGTGCATTCACCTCTGACCCGCGCGGGGCGAGCGCCTCAAGGTCGGTGCGCCGCCTGAAGGTCGCACGTCACGTGACGAGAAGGGTGCGCACCCCCGCCCCTCACTCTCCGTCCCTTACGTTTGTTTGGGTATACGCTCGCGCACTCAAGTGTTTCACTTCAGACGGTCACAATATTTTTAATTGAAACAAATTTATAGTATTACTCTTAACTATATTTCAACCACATAGTGCAACAACCTCGCCAAAGATAGTATTTCACTTTCCTTTCTTTATTTTAATGTCTTTTTCATTCCAAACACACAATGACAACAAGTGAAGTAATGTTTGCAAACATTTGCAAACATTTTTATAATAAACAAAACACTGTAAAGAGAATTTATTTGCAGAATAAATCATATATCTGTCCTTACGCAAATACACATACA
>DWDT01002164.1:0-14245 GCA_018245595.1 Microceris scylla | reverse complement strand
TCCATGGGCGACGGCAGTCACTTACCATCAGGTGACCCGTTTGCTCGTTTGCCCCCTACTCTATAAAAAAAAATGTAGTTATTTTGATTTACGACGTAGTTCAATATGAACCTGTATTCGAAGAGGCTCTATTGACATCCACGTTATAACAGAACGAATAAGGATGAAGACAATATTGAAACGTGTATCAAAATATGGAAACGTATAGGTACCTATTCAGTATAATTTTGGACCTTTGCGTCTTTTAAGAATCCAGGCTAATTTGAGAAATATGTCACCTAATTATACAGTGAACTTGATCGTATCATCACATGTAGTGTTCATGCAATTCAAACTGAAAATGCTTTCATGATCCAAATAATACTACCTACCTATAATACTATTATAGTTTCTTAGTAATCGTTAGAATTTCAAGAAGTACCTAATATTATACATTACTGCAACTTAATCATGAAGAATCTTTACCGATATGGTATCAGATTCTGTGGACAAGTACTTCATGCTTTTCTAAGCTGTCGTACATTAATCTTATACAGTAAAAAGTCGACTCTTGTATCCTTATTGTATATATGTCGCAGTAAGATAGTTAAAACTGTAATATAGTTATATACCTAGGAATATAATTATATACCGGAACAGTTATGCGAAAGCGATTCATTAATATCTTACTATGTTACGAATATAATTATAATACGGTTCAAGTCAGGTGATATAGTTATATTACTGGATTAAGTTTAGTGAAATGATTGTAGAAGTGATTCCATTATTGCTAAAAAGTATTGTAACTAATTGTAGGTAGCAAAAAGTCGATTTTGTAATAAAAACCAGTTTTTTTTTTCAACCCATCACTTGCCAACTACCTGTTCGCCTGTTTTAGAATTTTATTTCGCAGAATTATATTTGGCCGAATAATGATTTGCCAACTTATTTATAATGATACTTTTAAAGTAAATTAAGTAGGTATATCAACAGAAATCTACATACACATTCGCAAAATGTCAAAGTCTGGAATGAAATTTAGGTGAAATCGGAAGGAATCGGTTAGGTTAGGTTAGAATAGGGACCAACAATGCACGAGCCGAGCGAGCGAAGCGAGCGTGCCGCGGCAGCGGCCGGCGAAGTGCCAGAACCAAATCGCTTTTGTTTAAATATAAAAATAGTTTAAATTTACCTTATTTAAATATAAAAATAGTTTAAATTTTAGTTCAAAATAGTTTACTTTAACTTTTATATTTTTTTTAAATTCAGTTGGCGTCATTGGAAAACGAGAAGGCGTCACTACAGCAGCAGGTGGCAGACCTGAAAAAAGAGTTGGAGAAGAAGTCTGATGATACTGATAAGAGCAGGGAGGAAGACAGCGACGGCAGGTTGGTCTTCTAATGACTTATCCAGAGTAATGTTCCGCAGTAGTTCAATGTCTTCTAATACACAGTGCTTTCCTATTCTATGAATCCAAAAAATAGTATAGAAATTAGGATGACTATATTTGCCTATATTTACACTTTCTGAATTTTGTTGAAATTGGCACCTACAATTTATTTATTTGTTGTATGTTTAGCTTGGCAAGCAGTCAGATAGTCCACTTAACGGTGGTAAAATAATCACCAATGCCTATAATGTTTAGTAATGCCCGAGGAAAGGTCAGGTGGGGTGTAAGGGGTTCCAACCATCATCTTAGCAGCCCAAGTCAACCTTCCTGCACGTGGTACATCCTACTATAACACACGAGGCTCTGGCAACCGGCTGATTGCGGTATAGCGCAGCCTAAATACCGTGGCGACGGGCAGCAACGCCGGCGGTGCGACAAGCCGTGCCCTGCGATCTCCAACCCGCATGCCGAGCGTGGAGATTACGGGCATAAACCCCCTTAGGGGGAGGCCTATGTCCAGCAGTGGACTGAAACAGCCTGATGATAATGATGATTTATTTTATATTCATTCATCTTTGATTTTCTCTCATCATCAAAATGTCCGTAAAGTGAATATGTTCTGATTATAAATGTACCGGCTTAACTCACATGAGTTTTTTCGGGATGGCCCGACTAGTTTCGGACCTGTACGAGGTCTTTCCTCATAAGTTCCTGCCGTTTGCAACTAGGTTGCGGCGGAGACTGTATAATATGTTCTGTTGACAGGTCGTCGCCCAAGAAGGAGGAGGGCAGGAGGAGTCGCGGCCGCAGCCACACGCCGCTGGGGCTGTCGGCCGGCGCGCTCAGCCTGTCCTCGTGCCTGCCCGGCAACATGGTGCTGCTGCTGTGGGATCCCTCGCACCTCAACTACACCGTGCTGCAGGTTGGTTTGACTGAACCACCCTTATCTTACATTATTTAGCTGTTTATTAGCTGTTTAAATTTGCTGATTAGCTGTCTAAAGATACATTTTTTAATGCCCATAGTATGATAAAAGGAGGCTTTAACATTGAATCACGTTCTGCTATTAAAAATTTTAGACTAAGTTTATTTGCAATAGCAGAAATATTAGTGTATGATTATATTTATATATAGTATTAATATTGCACTCGTTATATGAAAAGTTAATAATTATAATTATTGTAACAGCAACGTTTGTTACATAAATTTATTTCCTACATATGTAATAGACAATATATTTTTACAATATATTTATAGCACGTGACATTATATTTGGAAGGTTCAAATTGTTCCAGGAGGCAAATGTAATGTACTTCGTGCACAGCGACTGCCTTGCCGCGCTGGACCTCAGCATCCAGATGAAGAGCGAGAGTGAGAGGCGGCTGTACGCTGTCGCCACTGTGGACTCCAAGGAGTATTGTTATGCTAAGAAGGTTAACATTATGTTACAATGATTACTAATTGTAGGTCTCTTCCAAAGTGTGCTCATAATACACGAACCTCTGTAGATCGCATCTAGTCGCTATCATCTGTTATCTACGGCTATGTCCAGCAGTGGAACGGTAAAGGCTGATGTGATGATGATGATTACTAAATTATTCTATTCAGTTTATGAATAGGTTAAATTTACTTTTAATTGTTCATTAATTATTGAGCAACGGTAGAATAGCTTGAAATATTGTGTTGCAATATTTAAACTGTAGCAAGTCATTAATACTACGCGCATGTTAATGTGTTTCGATTATGATGTGGTAAAGAATTTTATAGCATTATTTTTAAATAAATTTGTTGGACCACGCGCGTGTACGTTTAATGTCTATTAGATAGCATGAGCCGGATCGAGACGGTCCGAGCATACTGTGACCACATATTGGAACGATCCAAAGCTAGTTTTGTAATGAATTAGTAATATGAAAATGAGTAGGTTTAGAGTATGGGATCGGGCGGGGACTTAATGTAATCGTTTCGTGTAACGCTCGGAGCGCGGGTGATGGTGTCTGAGAGGTGAGGGCGGTGGGCGCGTGTTGCAGAGCGGCAACCGGTTCCACATGCCGCGCGGCGCGCGCTTCTACCGCGTGCGCGTGCGGCCGCTGCGGCCCGCGCCCGCGCCGCCCGCCTGCTGCGAGCCGCGCGCGCGCGCCGGTCAGTGCGCCCCGCGCTCTCTATACTCTATACTCCATACTCTATGCTATTGTACCCTACGCTGGATCTTGTGCCCAAAACGCTCCGGATACACTCTTCATAATATCTCAATGGTGCTAATTGTATACATTGTACTACTTTCGAGTGGACAGGTCTAATTCCGATCGAACGATTCCAGCGACTCGGTTCGTATACATCATTATATCGGTACATATGTTTTACACAGATGTGACAATGTATAAACTTACGCATTATTTGCACCTAAATGTTTAGTTGCCGCTATTAAGAAAAATATATACATATATTACCACGACGATTTTTTTTACTGCATTGTAACATTACTAGTTTATATTCGGTTCCATATTGATATTCCATATGGATTTTTTATAGTTTTTGCATGCGCATCGATTAACCTCCCAATCAAGTAGTAGTAATACTGCACCGACCTCCGCATACTTATATTTTAAAACGACATTATACGAACGATGTTCAATTGAAGAAATAGAAAGCTAAGAGTGAGCAAGGTAGGGCGTGCAAATGTCTGTTGTGAGTCCGCATGTCGCGACGCAGCTGACGCGCGCGTTGCGTTTCAGATGCGCCGAAGGGCGGCGTGCTGTCCGTGTTCGGCGACACTCGCCCGCTCAAGAAGTGGTTGACGTACATGCATGCCCCAGGTCAAAGCTTTCCACTCTTCACACTATCATTTATTGTTTTTTTTCTCTCACTTTTGTTCTATGTTGCCATATTTAAGCCTTGAATATTAATTTAGTATATTAGGGGTTTGTTTTTATCCCTAACTGAGCTTTTAGTACAGGATTGGTGACGCTATAGAAAGATTAGTTACTTAATCTCAAAACGTCGTCATTGAATATGTGATACGTCAAAATTTGTTTTTGCGGTTTTGCATGTGATTTGCCTTTACAGATATTCAAAAGTCAGTGGATACTAGTCAGTCGACGAGTTCGACCACCGAGGAGACCAAGGCCGCGGAGGTGGTGACGGGCACGCTGATCAACTTGGAGTCGCCGGTGTCGGTCAGCGAGCCGGTGCCGGAAGTCTCGCAGGCGGAGGACCAGCTCGACTCCATCGAGGCCAGCGAGCAGTGGCAGGCCGCGCGGATGCAGATTTCCACTGTCAGCGTTCTGTGAGTTGTGATATCGTATTTAAATTGGAACTTGCCAAAATATAAGAATAGATATTCCTTAGTCACAAGTTATGTTTTTAAATATTAAAAAATTGATTTCGAACAAGTAATCGGCATCTAGTGTGGTACCGTAATTTGATTTGTGACACTAATCTGCCTAAATCTGTTTTATACTGGTGAATTAATAACTGAATATTTGGTGATGTGGAACACAGGTTGAAGGAGAATTTAAAATAAATCTGTATACATGGTAGTACGGACATGGAGTGCAGCGTGGGGCGCTGCACGGGGGTGGAGCCGCTGGAGCTGGCGGGCAGCAGCGCGGCACCGCCCGAGGAGCTGGCGGAGGAGGCCGCGCCCTGACCGCGCCCCGCCCCCGCCCCCCGCTCGCCGCCCGCCCCGCGGCGGAACATCTCGTGTGGCCGACAGCGCATACCGTGTACTGTTTGAAGGTCCCCGGGCTCTGGCATAACCCCCAGGACTTTAATGTTCGAGTTTGGACTGTGGATGCATGCAAAAGTCATCTAGTGCGGTTATTGGAAGAAGATGGTATCCTAGTGGACTCTGAAGGGCAGAGGAATAATTGCACACAAATGTAAATTGCTGGCAAGTTGTTCTTTCAAGCGTAACAACAAATTAATAGATTATTTCTGATAGAACATCTATCCTATGTTCTATACACTTGACACTGTGTGATCTTTAGTGGCTTATCGGCGTTTCTCGTAACTCCTCTGCTGATAATGAACTTTTAATACAATTTCTTAAGGAAGTTGTCAGTTACATTTGGCTATGCTCAATTCTCAATTGATATTCGAAAGGTCCACATTTAATTTGTTTCATAAATTTCTCTTACTTCCATTTAACTTGTTAACTATCTAGTTGGCCTGTTAATAATTTTAGTTGGAGAGGTTAAAAGTAAATTTAACAGTGCCCTTTTTTCTACTCGCCCGGATTTCGCTAAATTATGTATAAAATTGAAAATTTCAAACTGGCAATTTTCATAATTGAGAAATTTTAATTTAAACATAACATCTCAAACTTAGCATCTTATGTTAGTAAAGACAGCTATTTTTCCGAACCGACTTTATTAAGGTAGGAATATGGTGTGAAATATATGATACGTGAATATTAATGCACGAGTTCCAGAACCTTTCTGTTCATAAAATCAGTTACATGTATGGTGAATGATAAAGATGAAATATTGTGAGATACTATGTTACGTTACGAACTGATTGCCACTTGGGATGACAAAGTGAAAATTGTGTTTATAGTTAAGTGTATCTATTCAATACAATATTGGAAATAATGTTAAATTAAATAATTATAAAGCGAATATGTAAAAGTTAAATTTTCTTAAAATCTGTTTATAAAATAAAGGGGGTGTAACAAAGCTCACGCGAGGAGTCTTCCATGGCCGTGAATGTTACATACAGATGTCAGAGACGAAATTTACTTTTTTCTTATTTCGTATGTTCAAATGTTGGATCGAGTGTGTGCCTCATAATATTACACTAGTATATTACACTAGTATATTACACTAGTATATTACACTAGTATATTACACCAGTATATTACACTAGTATATTACACTAGTATATTACACTAGTATATTACACTAGTATATTACACTAGTATATTACACTAGTATATTTTACTTAATTACTTGAACTCAAATATTATATGCTAAATAAACATTTATTCATAGGCGCAGTACTGCGTGTAGTTAGTTACGTGCAACAGTTGTTAAAGCTGTCTTATGTTTTGTCTCGTTCTAGCATATTTAAAACGTTTAAAGTGGGAACGAGACGAAACAGGCTCTAGCTGAAACTTTGCTTATGAACGTTTTCGAATAAGGATGTGTGTTAACATTCTAGTTTTTAATTGATTTGTAATTAGATTTTTGCGTCCAATATTCGGGATTATTTTCTATATTATATATTATAGCATCTATGAAGTGACAGCTATAGTTTAAATGGAATATCTCACTAAAAAGGGATTCGATTTCTCAACAGTTCAAAATTCTCTTTAATCGTTTTTAAAACTTTGTTTTTTGCGATGTTTATTTTTGTTTTTGTGTTATTCCTACTCTTAGTTTAATAGAACTTAAAGATAATAATCAGTGAAATGTTTGCATTCTATATATTCCAGAGTTGTATGTTTTTGTACTATAGCACAAAATTAATGTGTAATTAATTAAAAACTTTACTTTGCTCATGGACTTTATGTTAATATATTAGCATTATAACAGATTATTATATATAAATATTTATACGTATGTACGTCTAAAAATTGTTATAGCTGTTAACTTTCAAACTTAATATTTGTCCTATCTTTAAGTCTACTATCTTGATAACTAAGTCATAGTTAGTACGCTGTTCGGCAGTCGTCCTTTATTCTAGAATCTTCTACTACGGGCGTGTAGCTTCAGCTTGCGGTCAATCTAGCTTCGAATTTGAATTTTTCTCTCCTGTATACATTTATACGATCTACTCGTAGCCAAGGGGACTATTGCACTGTTAGTTTGTGATCATTTTTACACTTCAATCATTCCGGTTCAAACGGTTGTAATAGAGAAGGGTTCGAAGAAATATAGCGTTTGAAATTCTGGAGTGTTGTGCAAAAGCGTGTAAATACACATTAATGTGACAAAGATCTGGTATAATTGTGTGTTGCGGTGAAAATAGTCCCGAAACGGTGTGTCCCGAGAGTGGATATTTCAAGTGGTATATAACTAGGCACAGATTATTGCGTCCGAAAATAGTCTCAATTTTAACGTACACTCGCTTCAATCTATCTCTAAACAGTGTGTTATGTTGTGAAATGTGAATTTGCTTCGTGTTATAATTATTGTTAAAATAATTTCGTGGCCTTAAAATAGCACCCATAGCGGGGCTATCGGTGTCTCTGGACTGGTTGCGGACGGGCTACACTATAGTGTGCTTGAATCGTTGCTCGCTTTAGAGGCATTGGATCGGTGTCGCCGATCTCTGTGATAGTACGTGCTGTGCTCTCCTCAGTCTCATATATTAAATGATAATGTTTTACGATTGAACGTGGATGGCAGAGTTTTAATTTAAAATAGGGGCCTATTGTCGATGACGTAGATGTAATATCACAATATTTCGATCTAGATGTGTATGTAAGCTTGCTCGGCACCAGTCGCCGCTGTGATTAAACAGACTTTCAATATAGCAATAATGAAACTTTGGTAATATAGAACGTGTTGTTTGTTGTATTGTACATCACTCGCTTCGTGGTAGGTACTGCTGTACCGCTCTTGGAATATCGAATAATAGCAGTCTGGTAGTGACGCCACAGTCGCGGCGAAACAGGCTTGCTTACGCTGTGGAGAGTTTGGTTTTGTGTTAAAATAATAATGTGACAAGTGTTGTTTGTAAATAATTGTTTATCATAAGAAATCAGGTTATCGATTTTAATCATATCGAGTCGTGAGTAAAGCTATAGAGACGCGCGCGGTAGTTGCGCGGGCCGCAAGTACCGCGGAGCCGGTGACGAGGAGCGGGTTCGGGGTTGGGTTGATGTATTATTAAGGTACTCGGTGTCGACGACGTCATGTGGACAGTTTTAAAAAATGTTTTGCGGTTGCAAAGGCATAATAAATCTATTGTGTGATCGCTTTACGGACTATTTTGTAGTGACCAATTTTATTGTTAGAAATTAAAAAGTGTAAAATTGACAATTTTAATGTAATTTTTATATACAATAAAATAGACGATTTTGTAAAAAATGCGTTTTATTTATTATATTCACGTTCAGTCCTGAACTAACAAACATAGGGAGGCATTACGGCCTGCCCATCCCTAACGACGTGTCTACATCGAAGGAACAATATCACTTTTGTCTCTTCACACCATCTTAAATTATATATTTGGGATTTTGCTTAGGAGTTACACGTTATCTTAGGTTTGTATTTACAATTTACAATTTAAATAAAGCCTAAAGTAAGTAACATTATAATAGGCCACTAAACGCGTTTATACTTTGAGAGTTTTGCACGTCGTAGTATTGTTTGCACTGTGGCGCATCGTGGTTGGTGAATGCGCAGTCTGTGTAATTCCATCCTTGCATATCTAAATTATTGTTTTGCGCACAATCTTGTCCGTACCTATAGTATCGTTGCTCCTGCATATCCATGTTTGGTGAGTCTCTGGTATCTTCCATGGGGTAGTACTGGCCTTCTTCCAAATAGTAGGTTTGGTTTGCGTACGTCTGTTGGTCACAGTAGGCCTCCGCTTGTTGGTACCCATTGCCGAAAAGTTCTGGCGAAGGAGTATCACTTGATTCCGATCCCCCTGCAGCGCGTTGCCACTCCAGCCAGTACGAGTCATCGGGTCTGGAATTGTCCCCGTTCAGATCGGCGAAGGTTGGTGGTGATTCCAGAGTGTTCTCTTCGATTGGAAAGTCTAAACGGATTGGCTGGTCGAGTTGGAAGATTTCTTCAGGATGGAATATGTCATCGGCGGGTAGTCCCGTGGGATCGTAAGGCTGCTGTTGCTGAAGCGGTGGAGCTGAGGGAACGGTCGGTACGTACGTAGTGTAGGACTGGTGCTCTGCTGGTGTCCAGGTGGTGGCGTACATGTCGGGAGCGGGGTCAGCGCGCCATCTGCACGCGCATTCGAAGGGGCCGCAAGTGCATGTAAGCGCTGCGAAAGACAATTCAATTTTAGAAAAGTCGAAAATATGTCGAAAAATGTTAATATGAACTTTACATCCTGAAATAAGTACATAATATTAAAACATTTATTGTATTTATAGTTATATTTGTATTAGATAGGATATATAATGTCTTAAGGTCCTCTTAAAATAATACCATAAATGCTCAGTATGGCGATTACATTAAAAAACTTACTCCTTTGGTTATCCGGAATGAGGGGTGGCGGTTGTGGATGGAGATTATTAATTTTCTGTGGCGTCTGTTTGTCAGGTTTAACGGTGAGAATTTTGTCAGCGATAGCCGCTTCGCGTGCTAGTATTAATGCTAGTCCTCGTACTCTTCTGCCAGCTCCAAGGGATCTCCTAACTTCGCTGGCTCCCTTGGCTTCGGGCCGGGGATGGTCATGCGCGCCTTTCGCTTGAAAAAATATCGCGTGTTCTGTGTGCCGCCAAAAGTGAGTGACTGGATAGCCGCAGTGGCCGCGGCACGGCTGGACTTCCAGGCGTCCTCCGTTGCATAGGCGATTCGGACAGGGCTTGCCTAAAAGAACATGTTTTTTAAAACATTTGTCTATCGTGCAGCTTGTAAATTATTATTTCCTAACATTAAAAAAAATTTTTACTACGAATAAATTATACAGCAAGAAGTGCAACCATGACAGGTGAGAGATGATTAACATTAACCAGTAGTCAAATATTTACTTTGTTAGTCAGGGTTTTACTAAATAAATATAATTCGTGACTAACCTTGCTGCTTTTTCCTCGCCTTATCGCATATGGCGGGCCGCAGGTGTACCCTGGAGCCGTCGGGTAGTCTGCACCGGGTGGAGCATACCAGGACGCCGAGGCAGCTCTTCTTTAGGATGTGTACGTTGTGGTTGTTGGTGTTGCGCATCGCCCATCCGGAGGCGTGTCTGCGGGCCTCCTCGCAGCCCGGCGGGTACACCCTGCGCACGTGGCCGTCGCACCACTCGCCGAACGTGTCGAAACTGGAGACCCGGGGCACCACAGCGTCGTTGATATCCCATTCAGGTGTCGTAGGTCCTTCTGACATATCCGTACGACTGGTGCTGTAAATACGTAACATTTGGAATGATTTCTACTGCGTTTATTACAAGCAAATGCACGCTTATTCTGGCGGACGTTGGCCAAAATTTATAAAAATAAGAATGGGATCAAGCAAATAATGCCACTTAATAGAACGGAGCGTGATTCGCATCAGATTTAATTTATATGTTATTATGTCTAATATAGCAAATTTCACTTAAGATTATAATATTAGTAACAGTCATTAGTGTTAATGTTAATAAAACGAATTGTACAATGACTATATAAATATGTACCTACATTAAAAGGACATTATTATGATAACTATCCAAATTAAAATTGCAAAAACAGGACACTTAAAAATGGCGAATGGGAGTGCTCAATCTTGTTGTACGTACCTACATCACTTAATGACCACCATCTTCCTTTAAAAGATTTTGGTAACTAAACGTTTCCTGCTCAAAAGTAGACAGCATGATGACGTAAGGCGCGATACCAGTGCGGGAAAGCTCGCCCCCTCACAAAGCTCTCGTTCAGCCAATTGTTACAAAATTGCCTCCTAAAGGGGCTGGCCACGTCTTAATTGAACGAACAAGCACACAGTCGTCATGAGGTAAGACGGAGAGGTTCTTTTTAATTAAAACCGTATTATAAAGCAGTTATAATTTGGATAAAATTGTATTAATTACCTACTAAGATATGCGTTTTTTTATTCAAAATTAGCTAATATAGAATATTAAACGAAGTTTTTTTATTTAAATTTCAATACCGGAATTTTATTTCTATAACTTTAAAATGAACATTTTGCAACCATAACTTTGCAACCATAATAAAAGTTATGGTTATTCGAAAATAGATATATACATACATATATGTATATCTGAAATGTTGTAAAATTTATTTCTTATAAGAAATAAAGTAGGTACTAAATTTACTTGTAAGAGTAGGTATACACTTTCAATTAAACGTAACCACTGTTTAACGGTAGTTTAATTAATGAAAGGAGCCAGTCAAAATGAAAATGTTTGACCTGCAGGTTCTACCTATTTATATCGTGATCTTGTGGTGCTGATATAAACGGTAGATATACCTACTATTCAATATTTATGGCAATAAATATATAGTAAGGGACAACTTTTAACACTTAAGACTAACATTTTAAATGATAACTTTAATATAATTAGTCGGTACAGACAGGACATTTTTAAATTAATCTACCTCTTCTCAAATGGAAAAGTGATTAAACAATACCTATCTACATGGAATTTTTACATGAACTGAATTAATTTAACTAAATTGATCTTTAATATTATTGTTTACTTCAGAAGACTCACTCTATGGATAGAGCGGGTCAATAATAGTTTCAATGAGATCCAATTTAATCCAATTGACGTCCCCCAACACCTCGACCTACCCCAGCTTGGTCACTATGTACCGAAATTTCTGGATGAATATTGTCTATTTGAGTAGGTGTTGCAATGTTATTGATTAAAAATGGATCAGAATTTAATGAGCGAATAAGACTAACATCATAATTAGAGACTGAAAAAATTAAAATTTATATTTTTGTTTATTGTAGGTATCTATTTTTCAGTATTTTCTTAGTTGGTAACATTTGAAGATTGATTGAAGGCGTAAGGAAATAAAAATATTAATTCATCTGGTCATTCATGTAAAGAAAAATTCGTGCAAGTTATATTTTTAGATGGTCAAGTAATATAATTTCTGTAAATGTAAATTCCATACTAAAAAGTTTGTAGGAGTTGTCCCTGGGTAGGTACTTTAATTAGAATGTTTCACTTATATGTAGTTTATCTAAAATTTGTGAACTGAGAGCAGATTTTCGTTGAAACAAACTTCTTGTACAAATTAAACGAATTTGTAATATTCAGTTATGAATAGGTGGCACGTACCTACTCACATACGTAGGTTGAGACAAAGGTGAGATAATACAAAATCTTTTTACTAAGAAGTAAACTTTAACATAACAGATATCAGCCATATGCAGGTATAATAGAAAGGTATGAATTAAGAACAGAGGCATGCATTCGAAAAAATGTGGGTACTTACAGGATAACCATCTCCGAAAAACGTTGCAATCAGGAAAACAAGTACACTTCTTTTTAATTTTATTAACAAACATATAATAACAGTCACAGTCCAACTCCAAATCACTATATTTAAGCCCGTTGCTTTACGAAACAAATAAATATTACCGATACAAAAGTTCGCGTGGCGAACGTAACACACGAATTGAAAGCTCACAGCTCACTGACTTAAACAACAAAAATAAACATGGGGTTGATATCCCCCACCACATCCAAAGGTGGGACACGAGAGCGCGCCAATGGTATAGTAGAGATTGTTAGACGCCGCCTTCCAACCAATCGGAATGTAGAGTCGGCACGCCAATCGCAGTTTTCCGAATTGTAATGTTACTATTTTCAGGAAAAATCGCATTGGGAAATTTTTGTCGCAATTTTATTTAAGCTGAAAACTGATACCTATTCGCGATACTCCTTTTAGAAAGCGCGTATTGTTACATATACCTAGATTTATTTTTTACGTGCATTCGGAAAGGTAGAGTTCCTGTAATTATTGTATTGTATCTATTGAAATATTGAGTTTCATACTGTGCAGTTAGTTTTAGCTTAACGAATATAATATGTACTCGTACATTTCTGAACGTATCGCGACCATATTATAAAGATATATCATATGGGTAAAAATATATTTGCTTATGTTATTGGTTTTGTGGTTGTGTCAAGGGACTTTTTTAAATACAGAGTGTATTACGTTCTTTATATGGACTCTGTATTGTGTTCAAAATGTAACATATACAACTTATTTTCTTTTTTAATATAGCTTATAGCGGTAGATAGATATAGTGTTGAGGTACATAAAAGTCTAAGTCGATATTTTTTCTCATACCTAATGAATATTAGCTAAAGTAAGAGCGTTAATGTTATAAGGGGATGGTGCCTGTAACCTGGTGGTAACCCTTTTTGTGGTCTGCTGGAACCGAAGATTTCTTGCAAATGACGGATAAACTCAAAGAATATGCCTATCAGCACGCTGTTATACTAGATACCTACTGAGATGGCAGAAAACCGGTCGCCCTAGGTAGTTAGGAGTTAATGGTTAACTAATCTCTCGGAATTCATTTCTCGTTGCTTAATAATACATAAAAGCAGTGATAGCCTAGTGGTTAACAATTCAGCCTCTCACTCCGGAGGTCCTAGTCGAAATCCATGGCACACACCTCTTTAAAAAAGTGCGTTTTAAATTTAAATATCACTTGCTAACGGTGAAGGAAAACATCGTGAGGAAACCTGTATACCTTAGAATTTATAAAAGAAAAATATTTCTAAGATTTGTGAAGTCTGCCAATCTGCACTTGGCCAGCATGGCAGACTATGGCTTTACCTCTCTCAATATGAGAGGAGACCCATATTCCAACAGTGGAATTATAATGGGTCGATTAATAAAATAGATGTAGGTAAGAGTTAGTGTGCTTTTTTTGGAATCCGATGATGCATTATTCGATGCGAGCGACTGCTAAGGGGGTTTAAACATCTAAAACTGCTATTATCTGTCCAAAAAGGATGGACATTCTTAAAGATTTTCTCAGCAATAAATATAATGTATAGAACAGTACAATAAGTGTGTAAATTACAACGGTATTTCAGGTTAGTAAGACGTAACGTAACTTCACGCCTAAGAGGTAGGCAGAGGAGTGCAGAACACTCCCACGTTTCACCAGTTACGTCTGCGTCCCACTATGGAATAGGTGGTGAGCCTATTGCCGTGCATCGGGCACATATCCAGACTCCGAACTAGGTACTACTAGAAAATCTGAATGAGAAAAT
>DWDT01002163.1:0-14245 GCA_018245595.1 Microceris scylla | reverse complement strand
TAAATAAAAATGAATCACTAAATGTGTTCATTAGTGTAAAATTCGAGAACGGCTAAACCGAGTTGGCTGATTTCTTTTTGTAGTATTTCATAGTCTAAGGAATGTTTATGAAGAGAAAAAACGTGAACAATACGAGGAAAATAGTAAAAATAATAACTTTCTTTTCACATATAAACCACTCTGTCTCCAACTGTAAACATTTGACGTTAATTAAAACAAAAGAAAGGCGCATTAGGATTACCTTTAGTATACCTTAAAGTTTATTACAGGTTGCATGTCATTAATGAAAATAACATGAACCCAAGTTTAATTCAATTATTTTATGTCCAGCGGAGCAGGCGGGTATCAGCTAGTTGATTATAAATGTATTAAATTACATGTATACATAAATCACACTTACACGTGTAAATATAAAACAACCTTTACTCACATTTTTGCATTGTCTACTACAATCATGAAAAGGCACACTTCCATTGACATAATTTTCAAACATGCCTCCCTGTGTTTTCCTTCTAAAAACTCGTTATATCCTTGATTTTTACCATAATTGTGTTTTCGGAACAATTTTATAATATGATTAAATTCATTTTCTGAAAAGTTATAGTCATCAGCAATGAGGACTAATGTCTGTAGTATCGCTATTTGTTCTCTGAGATTGGACTCTGCCCACTCCTGTCTCACTGTGTTGATGCCAAATTCACTTTGTATTTTCCTGGGGGGTGGTGCAGCACATAGTAATTTTTCCAGTTGACTAATAAGTGACTTTATTAAAGGCTGCATCCCTATTTCTTTTAAAATTGCATCAAACTGTTCATGATATTTATGATTTAAATTTGATTTATACTCAATTATGTACTGCAATAGTTTGAGTAGAAACAGTCTTTCTGTAAAATAGAACCTCCAGATATTTGGTACAAGAAATGTAGTTCTTGTATCTACAAAGGCAACATTTTTAAGGGCGTTCGCAGGTGTTCCATAGGAAATGTCAGATAAATAATGTCTAACAATATCCCACACTTGGAAACTGTCTACATCCTGGAAATTAAAAACAAGCTTAATATTATTTTTAATGGTAACTTAAACAGTTTTAACATACAACAAACATTTATTGATTCTTTGTGAAAGAAATAATACAGTGACATCTTTACAGAAAAAAATTGAAACTTTGTTATAACAAAGTTTCAATTTTTAACTCTATAGAGTTAAGTATAATTTAAGTTTTTTGACATAATCGTTTCTAGTCTACATTTACATTGAGATGTGTTCTGGTAACTGAAAAGGTATATATTCGTTGCAGCCTTAAATGACAGTTCAATTCCCTATTTCCATAAACTGCTCTTATGAATTGTGGATATGTACTTCCACAGAAATGAATCACATTAAATGGATAAGTTTTAAATTCAAACACCATGAGTGTACCGGTTCGTTAAGCATCTACATATTAAGTATGTATAATAACTGCTTACCATATAAAGCTGTAAGGTTTGGACGACACTCAGCAGTTTAGTTTGATCTGGGTACTTAGCTTGAAGCTTAGGATATTCCTCTTGTTTAAACGGTTTATAGCTAGCTAATCCGTGTCGTAAACCATCTACGACTTCCTTCTTATTCAATATATCCAAAATCTCACTATTAGGAAGGCTTTGGCTCGTAGTCCAACGCCACAGTCGCTTCCAGTATCTACAAAAAGATTTTTACTGTAACCCACAGCATTATACGAAACATTTTTACATCCTAAGAACTTCTAACATACAATATGTTTTCAGTTGCCATCCTGGTAGCTTTTAAACTATATGTTGTTAAATCTGTTTTTATTAATTGCTTTGGTTTACCGCCACTGTCTATACCATGTTGTTTAAAAGAACAGTGACAGCTGTCAGCTTCAAACGACAGTGCACTCTGGAGTTTGGAGTTCAAAATCTTGTCTATACGATATTATAATAGGATGGAAGACATGTACGAAGTCCTTTTGCATTTTCTGTGAATTAATATTTTTGTATATCAATATCTCAATAGTTCTGTTACTAATAATTCTGTTACTAATAATAATAATTTATTAATTAGGTACACATGTGCCGCAATCTTTCGTTGACCACCCAAGACTAGCTGACAGAAATTTTGCTTCAGATATCATTCGATATTGTTTGTTCTGATATAAAACCTTTTATAGTATATACTTTTTAGTGTCATAATTATTGTATTGTGGTTCGTGCCATTAAAGGTATTTGCCCATAATCACCACGCTGGTCAGGCCGGTTGGTGGTCACAAGGCTTAGCTCCTTGCACCGGTGACGCTGCTGCTCATCACCGGTCTGTGGCATTTAGCTAAGCCTAGATAGAATGGTTATACCGAAAGAGTCATAATTTAAGTATTTAAGTTTAAGTATTTATAGAACTTTATAGTAATTTCCTCGTTCATCTAGTGGATGCATGCGCTGGGCCAACACTGAACAAAAGAGTCTGATTTCGACCTTCAAAAGGGGTGAGCAAGGTATTTATATTAATTCTAACTAAAAATCAGAGATTAAAATTTTTTAACTGGTATCTTATAATCAACGGATTAACTTGTTTGAGACATCAATGACACTGACATTACCGATCGACGTTACACGCACGTCGCCACAGCATAGGTAATGTCACTTTGACGTTGCTCAGTATACCCGCCCGCGTAGATGTTTACGTTAAATCTTTTACCGCTCTAAATTATATTCCAATTTGGTAGGTACTCACTTTAATTTAGATAATGGTTTGATAGCGTACATGACGCACGTTGTATCAATCGTTACTCTTTGGCTTCTGTTAAATTTTTAACGAATTAAACGTGTCTTTTCGTCATTTTAAACTTTGTAACTGCAGAAAATGGCACCGGCCGCTACTGCTGTGAAACCTATGCCTAGTGATGACCCGATCGGCATCAGAGCAGTTCTATTAGGCCCTCCGGGGTCAGGGAAAGGAACCCAGGTGAGTTATCTAATTTGTTGCAGTATCAATCTTTGACCTGTTTACTTTCACTTTACTGACTCAGTTGTATGTTATCAACATAGTTAATAAGCATTACATATTAATGTATTATACGTATTTCGTTAAGTTATGCAACGTAAGCTTATCTACAACCAAATTATTCTTATTTTTTTCAGGCTCCTCGTTTGAAGGAGAAATATTGTGTTTGTCATTTATCTACTGGAGATATGCTTCGTGCCGAAGTGGCCTCAGGTTCTGAGCTAGGCCGTCGTCTTAAAAAGGTGATGGATGAAGGCAAGCTTGTGTCTGATGAAATGGTAGTGGATATGATAGACAAGAACCTTGACCAACCTGAGTGTAAGAATGGATTTTTGCTGGACGGTTTTCCCAGAACTGTGCCTCAAGCCGAGAAGGTAAGTTTAGTACTAACAGTAGTTACACAGTTCTTGTTATATTATGATATGATAGAATTTATATAGATATTTAAAAGCTTAAGTTGAGTTTTAACAATTTAACATTGAAGCATCATGGTGTATTTGGCATTTATACAATTGTCCCACTGGCACCTAGCAGGGGTTATTAAAGAAACCTTGTGGCACTTGCGGCTCCTGCCAAAGAAATTATGAATCTGAAATTACAGTTACTACCAGAGCCACACTGTGTTTCATTAATACCTTGCACTTTAACTGAATAACAATAACAAATAAGCTCAAACCAGCTGCTTGTGATAAATCTTGAAATCTTTTTTAAATATAAATGACTGACAGAAGCTTTTTTCTTAGTTGGATGACTTACTAGGCAAGAGGAAGCAGGCACTGGATGCAGTCATCGAATTTGGGATTCAAGACAGCTTGCTAGTTCGCAGAATTACTGGAAGATTGATCCATCCGCCAAGCGGCAGAAGCTACCATGAAGAGTTCCATCCACCCATCAAGCCTATGACCGATGACTTAACTGGAGAACCATTGATCAGAAGATCTGATGATAATGTTGAAGCTTTAAAAAAACGTTTGGCTACATATAACACACAGACTGTTCCACTTGTAGACTACTACATGAGGAAAGGCCTTCATTACAGAGTGGATGCTTCAAGGTCTGCTGAAGATGTCTTCAGTAGAATTGACAACATTTTTAAAACTCGCATTTTTAACAGAGAAAAAGTGTCATATTAAATTTTGAAATAAGTGAAAATGTTTTGTACAAATCTAATTTTTTATAAATATGATTGCATCAATGACTGTTGTATGGTTAATAGTATTTTGGAGTAACTCTGGCTTGTTATAGTCAAATCTATTTTAGAGACAAATTTTCTTCTATAATTACAGTGAATGGTATCATGGCAAAATTTTCTTTTGATTCACCTCTTACCTATACTGTCTGGTGTCCTATCTCTACAAAGTATTCTCTGAAACTTCGTTGCATTGTACTATAACCCCAGGTTTCTGTTTAACGGTGTTTTATTTGTACTAATGTGCCAATTTCTTACCATGTAAGTTTATCAAAGTCATTATTTGGTTCAAAATGTTGATATATATCTCACTTTTGATATCAGTTTAAAACATTTGCAATTTTGTTGTAGATAAGCTTACATCACATGGCTGTCTCAGTCATCTTCAACTGAAGAACAATGTTCCTAATCTTAAAAGTGTTTGTTAAGGAAACTCTTGGCCAAAACCTTGCCTGTTGCTGGATGGCCTCTTTTCAATTTTTTATGTAACATGCTTGTAATCCCTGACGGGGTAGGCAGAGAAGTGTAGTACACCCCAACATTACACCAGTTATGTTTAAATCCCACAATGCAATAGGTGGTGAGCCAATTGCCATACACCGGGCACAGATCCAGACTCCAAGTCACTACTAGAAATTCTAAAATAGAAAACTCAAATAGTACCCCACCCGGGATTCGAACTAGGACCTCCCGATCGGTAGTCGCGCTTGCAACCACTAAACCAACGAGGCAGTCAAGTTTTTAAACACAGAAAATGGAGACAACTCATTCTGCATCTATTTGGGATGAGTTACGACCATTAATAGTTCTCGCCACGGCGTATTCACTTGTTACGCACGGGTAAATGCACTGTCGAGATGCCCCAGCTAGCAGTACAATAATTAGAGGGAGGCTCAATAACTTTTCGAATCTACAACTTAATACTGGTATCTCTTAGAATAAGATTTAAGGTTAAATCTAATGTGGATCATGCAGTAGTGCGGGTCAGCGACCTTTACACTACTTAGAGAACATAATAGAAAGCTCTAAGACATGCAGTTTTCCTTCATAGTTAAAATAACTGGTACTTTCTCTTATAAACGCAGTCAATTTTTGTAAAATTCTTGCTAGGATTTTCCCCAGAAGCTATATTATGAATGAGGATTCATAATATAGCTTCTGGGGAAAAATCCTGGCAAGGATTTTCTATATATTTTGTAGAAAGAGGTGTGTGGGTATTTAATAAAAAACCCTGTGTACAAATTAAAACGTTTATTTTTTAACCAACAGGCGCGGCGAATCGCGTCACAAGGGAAGGGTAAGTATGTAAGCTCGAATAAGGCGAGAGACACTTTTACAACTTATGGAATCTTTACATCTGCTTAAAATTTTATAACAATAATACTCCAGTTAGTAATTTAAATAACATTAAAGCCAAGAGATTAGTTCTAAGGTCCGTATTGTAAAGGGTTGATATAAATGTAAACTTACTCTCCATTACCCTTCGCGCTACTTACCGTTCGTATAATAGTCGATACAAATGAAACAACGACTAATAAAACGCAGGGGTTTCATACAATACCGTACGTACCGATGGGGTATATCTATTACATACATTAATATTTTTAATCTACGGATTAAGAATAAATAGTTTGTGATAAGAAAACAATATCTTTCCTTAATAAGCACGCCTTATCTGTTGCTTATTTCATATTAAAGGGTAATCAGTTATTAAATTCCAATGTAATTTACCTACTTCAACATGTTTTTATTCTATATCATTAGGTGTTACATTACTTACATAGAAATGTCGAAAGAGGGAAACTTTTTCAAAGTCGCTACATTGTAATACAGTCTATGGAGTTATGTACAGCAGTAAACCTTACTACATAATTGTTTTCAATAGCGTCTATATAAAAACATCACTACGGTTTTCACAGCCGTTGTAATTACAACACTATTTGCACTCTGGAACTGGCGGCGACGCGTCAAGTGACTTGCGGCCCGCGTATCGAAGGTCACTTATTTGAATAAAGTACTAAACGATTTTATAATTATTGTGGAATAATAAACTCATTAAAATGGTCCATATTTACTGAATCATTATTTTTACGTGTATGTACGATTTTAACGTTATTCCCTACAAGACTGTTTAAAAATTAGTTCCTTAACTATTATAAAAGGTTTAAAAACTCAACAGAATCGTGTGATTTCATGTAATCGATAAGTCATGTTCACTATTGTAAGAAAAATAAATATATTGCGCATGTAATGGATTTTAAAAAGCAGGAGAAATGAAACACAAAAGTATGGACATAATCTGTAATTGTGGCCAGCTCGGTAACGACCCTTGTAGGTACATGATAAGGCATTTTAATGTAAGAAAATAAAATACACTTCTGTTTGAATAAAAGGCGAGAAACAGGTACAATGCATGCGAAGTTCATTATTATAATTGTTTTATATAAAAGTATGAAATGATAATTACAGGATGACAATGATATGATTGTTACATTATAAGTTTCTATAAAGTTATCATAATCGATTTACATTTGGGTATAATATAAAGTAATCACACCGACTAGTATGTAATTTATACCTAAGATACTCCAGTAAGCATACGGAGGCACCTGTATTTAATTATTTTATCTAAAATTTCAGTTAATTACATACTTATATTTAATTAATCATCTCAAACAACAACACTACGTCGATATTGAACGCTGAACACGGTATAATTTTATTAAATGCCGTGACTATAAAATAACAATTACATACACAGATTTATAAATTACAATAGTATTTAAAGGAATGTAAAATATAAATTTATTACTATTAATTAATCTTTTTTTAAAACAGTTCCATCGTGAGCGAGGCTGACGCAGTGTTGCCGTCGCGGCGATATGATGTATTATATAGAATGATTTGTCATTATAAATGTAACTCTCGATTATAATTCTCTTTGCATACAATGATCAAGCTCGATAAATAGAGATATGATAATTAATAATTTGCGACATGACATCAATGCACACAGATCGATTAAGCTAGCTACGCGTGGCTTGCCACATGAAAAAATACAGACTGAACGCACGAATACTACGAAAAACTTTACACTGGCAACACTATTCACAGTACATGTCATGGAAAATTGAGACGCAACGGATCGAAACCTCCGAACGCCATCTAGCGTCCAAATAAATAACTACAACTAAATAATAACGCCGATATTTACAGAGAAAACACGAACCAAGCGACGGCCGCTCAACAACGAACTACGCTATACATAGCTTTGGATAATCGTAACGATAACGTTCTACATCTAAGACTAATATACAATAAAGCTTTTAGAACAACATTTACATACACTAACGATCGTATTGTTGGATAACGTCTACGAGGGGGCGCGCCGCGAACATAGCTATGGACCTTTGCGACTTAATTCGGAACTCAAATAAAATTTCAGTTGGAAGTCGTATTAACAGTGGGCGTTGATATATTACTGCAGAAAACGAGCAAACCGTCTAAGGACAATAAATAAATTGTACATTTTTAAGGTAACACTCGTATCATAAATTTATTTTATTTCTGAAAAAAAAAATTTAAATAATAAACGCTGAGATCAGGTAGCAATTGTTTAAATAATCTGAAATTTTCTATTCTTCAATACGCGAAAAAATATCGTGCACGTCAGGCGTGCAGGCGCGTCCGAGGGAAATTATTGTTGAATTACCTTTTTCAGGACACTACTTATTATTTGCGTTTTTTTTTGTTACTGTGTTACCACAAAATTTTCATGCAATCCACAGGAGGCTCGGCACGACGGGGACTTTTAACAAAAAATAATGAACGAATACTTTCATTTGTTTAGAGGTCTATTTCCAATCGGTGTGAGGCGCTTGGAGGAACTGAATTGAGAAAACCGAAATCTTTATGACACAGTCCATTTATATCAATAAGAGTAGTGTTTGAAGTCAAGTTGAACCATTTATCCAATGCGGTACCTGCAGTTGGTCACGAATGTGTGGAGAGGTTCGGCCCGAATTAGTCGGAAGTTATTAAATCGTCCTGAACACCCACAACTCTCGTCTATTATCCACAATCAACACTTATTACGTCAAATGCACCATGCGTGAGACCATTGTCTCGCAAGAGTATCTCAATAAACATATTTACATACAATGTATACATTATGTTACACATACTTATATGCGTGTGTAGTGTGTGGTGGTGTAGAACTGCCGCAGGCCAGGCTCGCGGCAGCCGTCCGGTCCCCTTGCTGAATTACTTCACAGAGGCATACCTTCACAAACCCGTCTCCCCTCATCGTTATGTTTTGACACAACAAGACAGGAATTATGAGTAATTCTTAAATATTATTGTGTGTAGTATGTCGAAGGTGAAGCAAGGAACCGCGCGGGCTCAGTGGTCGAGCGGTCGATCGAGCGGCCGGTCAAGCGGCCGGTCGAGCGGTCGGTCGAGAGCACGGTCGAGCGGACGCTCGTGCGAGCGGCTGGACGAGCGCGACGTCTTGCGCTGCTCGAGGTAGGCGGCGGGCGCCCAGCCCTCGCCGCTGCCACCTGCCGACGTCAGTAATAAACATCAAATCAGTTCCATATCTTTCAATGTCACTTTCCGATAACAGACGGTTTTCGACGTTTGTAGGAAAATAATTTGCAACCACTTCGTTAAATTACTCATATACACGTCTGGACGGTGTCACGACTGCTACAAATTCTTTTGCAAATATAAATATTTTTTGAACAATGATGTTAATGATTGTGTAAGTACACGTCCAATTGTTTATCGAGGCGACGTTAACAGTTTCCGAGATCCAAATGTTAAAAGGAAAATAGGCCCCTGGTAATTTATGTGACGTACAGTGAAACGTACGAGACGCGGGGCCTGCTTTAGAGACAACCGATACATTCAGTGTGTACCGAGCTCGATCTACAAGAGCCTAGCCGCTCTACGAAAATGTTACGGTACACATTTAATTATATAAATTCAAGGTACATAAATTAAAGTACAACCTCAAACGCATGATAATAGGGTCGACGCTATTTCGTTTGAAATCTAATATCATAATGGATAAAAAAATCCGTCGAGTTAGATATAAGGTGGAGGGGCGGAAGAAGGACTCACCCGCGAGGCGCACGTACCACCAGCCCGCGCAGCCCACCTTGAGCAGCTCGGCGTGCTGCCCCTCGCGCAGCGACACCTCGGAGCCGCCCACCGCCGTGTACTCGGACAGCGCCACCAGCGCGCACCCCACCGCCTGCGCACACACACTCACTACTGCGGCCGCTCGCTGCCGCCCGCGCCGCCCCTCGCCACGAACGTCTCGCTCAATTCAGAAAACCATCCGTGTCATATTTTTATAATAATATTTTTTAATACATATTTTTTTTAGGTACGGCTCTCAGACGACAAAAAACATTTAATACAAAAAAATATTTCGCTTCACTATTCTTTAAAATGTATTAGCTGAGTGCTCAAATACATGACATTTAAAATTGTCAAGTCAAGGTTTTCAATACGACACTTTGATTAAAGTACGACAAACATTATGAGCATTATCAGAATAGGCACATAAGATTCCGAATTCGTTCAATGTGCTAAATTTATCACAAATTATTAATGAGGCTAACAGCTAAGTTTAATCTTATCACTGCAGTCAAAAGTTAACTGAATGTTTTAACAGTTAGAACATTTTAGTCTAAAATTAGTTATGTATAACAAGTGACAAAGACAATAGTTGTTGAACTCTGTATTGAGGGAGACATTCCGGCTCGCCGGGCGCCGACGTCGCTCGTGAGAAGCGTATCAAGCTCTTTTGGGAATACGTAATTTCAAATGATATGTCGAACACTCGTCAACCGCTGATGATCGCTAAAATTAACCAATGTTCCAAATGACGCGGGTCAACTGAACCAAGCAATACATTTATTTCCTGGAGAATTTTTTGAGTCGTTCACACAGAGCGACGAGATATCTGTGAGTTTCATAATTCAGTTAACGTTTGCGTTGATCAACGGTTTGTGAATCTCATATCGTTTTAATATCTATCATCGCATGACGTTCAGTGTAGATGTGAAAATAGCATAACGCAAAGGTCGTGGCATGGCAAGTATTACAGATTTATGATTGCTACACAAAAAAATGGTAAAACATTAATGAGCTCGCACGCCTTTATTGCCACAGACCACGACCTGTGCTCAGTAGTAGTTTCCAGTAAGAATGTATAATAATCGTAGTACACACACATATTTATATAAAACGCATTCACCCGGCAGCCCACACCGATCGAGCATGCAACACGTCTGGACACTGGCCACGGCAGCTGGTGCCGCAAATACAACCTCAGTACGAACAGGAGACACGTAATATTACGATTTACGTACCACCGGCATGCAATTTCGTAGTCAGGTTGTATTTGTAAAAGAAACACCATGAAAATGTAATTCGATTCAGTCTTTGAATATATTTATAAGTCGCATTACATTGTGAAAATTTCTGGTTAAATGAAGGTAGAACAGACGATACGAAAACAAAATCACTATTATTTTGAATAACTGCTCGAATGGACTCGCGTCCTGCTAATAGTGACACAAGACAATATTGGATAAATTGATTGGCGCAAGACTACTCAAGCACAGTAATTTAAATTTAAAATAAACTATAAAATGTAAATCCGTTATTGCCTTTAAGATTATATTATAATACTCTGTAACATATAGAAATTAAGAGCTGTGATAGACGTCAAACCGGCTCTCGGGTAGCTTTAAAATGCCCTTAGTGTTTCAATACCTAACAGTAAATACTGGGGCCGATTGCTACTGCTTCTCGCCAGAGATACTTCTGCCATCAAACCTTAAACCGACTGTTCTACCTTCATGCATTATGAAAGATATCACAACGCAAAACAACTTGTACATTATCGATGTCGAAGAAGAGATGGAGAGCTGCTCGATTGTCCACGGCAATGTCAGTTAGTAGGCAAGCCATGCGTGTGGACATGGCGAGGTGGAGTTAGATATATTATAGTATTTTATTAGTACAGTCCAGTACAAGTGCGCGTATGCATATATACGTAATAGGTACATGCGCGGATCCGTTCCAATCCACTCGTGTGACGTAAAGTATATAATAGATTCAGGTAACGAGTGTTGAAGGCGTGTGTTGAGATCATTGTCGCCGGACTGAACACGGATGGTCAGGTAGCAAATCGTGGGCCAGACGCACCGACAAACTTGTAATTGTTACATGTGTATGTAGTTATATTAACGAGTGAAGTATAGTTACAATTCCACTGCTGGAATACGGGTCTCCTCTCATATTGAGAGGGTTAAGGCCTCTCATATTGAGAGACATGTGCCTTATGGTATATGTTGTTTTTATAACAGATCGAGAAACGCCCGTGCGGCGACCACTCTGTTTACGAGTCCGTCCGTAATTGCCCAGTGCGTGTATGAAAATCATTTTTGTTTGCTCGCTGTCGTTGTAGTATGTGAAATAAAGAAAACGAATACAAAATTGTACGTGTAGCGTTGTACGCTCATTGAATACGTCGATGGCTTGAAAAAATATTCATACAGCCATACAATATTATAGTAACAGTATGTCTGAAACTATCAAACGGCAGTTACGTGGAAAACAGTGTAGTGTGTATGAAGCAAGCAGAGATGCTGTGCGGAGCGGTGCTCTGGGCAGACGCGCCCTGTACTCGTCATCTTTGTTGAGTATCATTGGAATACAGATTCACTCATATGTGTCAATAGTTTGGTAGGTAGTAGATAAGTATATTGATAAACACAATTAGATACAAGTTTTCGTATTGAGCATAATGAAGAATGAGAGATACAACACCAAATCTAACATTCTAAATTTGAAAAGGGAATGTTTAGGTTTCCACAGACAATAAACGTACATATAACATGAAAACGAAGCGAAGCGCATAAGTAAAATAAAACGGTCAAGCACACGGACAATGAAGTGGCATAACAAACAAAACATGACTTACACGATAGTGAATGTTCAGCGAATACAACCGAAATATCCACGCGGGTCGGTGTCTTTGGTTACGTTAAACTTTGGATATTATAGTCAGTCTCTTTTCATAGTATGTACAAAGCCTTCACACATATAGTCGACAAGGGCGGTTCTATCAGTACTGTGACACGTAAAACGTGGACGTGGCCTGTGCGGAGCCCGACACTGAAAAGAACTGTACCATTCGGTGGATGGTACCGTTGAGACCGACGGCCTCCGTCACCTGTAGAACAACACAACATACAGCGTGGCGCCGGCCGCACGCTGCCCGCCCCAGCCGCGAGCGGGCAGCCGTTCGACTCCACTCGCTTACTATTTTACAATGTACACTCTTCGTTATTCACTTTCGGAAGGATCTATCCAATTAGAACGTGACAGTGCAAATATCGTCGGTACGACGGGTGCCTTGCAATATTATTTTCGTAATTCAAAAGGAACTATAAGCGATGATGGGTGGTTGGCTAAAGTAAATATGCAGTGACGGCGTGATCTCTATCATACTGGGGCAGGACGTCGTACGGTTAAGAAATAATTTTGACAGATATATAACAATAGAAGTCGTAGTATTCGAACACTATAATCTATGGCTAATTTTTGAATTGTACTACGAATTCCTTGCTCTATGATCTATGGGTTTTTATAATCGCCAATTAGGCACAAACATCCTTATTATTACCACGAGGTGGCATGTTACTGTCTGCAAGCGTTATGTGCGCTCGGGTGGCCAGCTCTGGTCATGCGCTACCCGGTGACTATCGAACCCGCATTCCTATAAAATACACTTTACACTTACATAGAGAGTGGCTACCACGTCACTCAACACTGCAAACCCAAAATTAGTAGCTATTAATTCCGGAGAGCCACATTTAGTGAAGCTAGTCCTTAGGAAGCGCTACTGAATGGACTGGTTAGTACACCATGTGGATCTTAATTTAATACATTAATAATTAGACCTTAAGATATATATTTTTTATAACCACCACATACATTATAGAAATAGAAAAACATAAATACCGACTTTACAATTAAAGGTGGCTGCACGAAATCGAATATTTCAATAACTATACACATTTCAAACCATAATCTTTACAGAAACCCGCCCCCTCTTGGCGTTAAATAAATCTATTTTTAAGTAAATATCAATTCGTTATTATAAAATATTCGTAAACTGAAAAAAAATATTATTAAATTAACAATGAAAAAAAACTACGACCGCGTCGAGAAACATTTATATAAAAATTGTCAACAAAATTATACACTATGGAGTGTCACGAAATAGATACATCAAACGCCAAACACCCAACACAACTCACAACTGCTACTAACCGGACACAATCAAGGGATTTGGAATTTTATAAACAAAGTCATACCTTAATATTGTCAAACTTACGAGTCTATAAGACTGTTTAAAACGTACCGGCGTGTGCTCGGGCTCCTCGTCCTCGTCCTCCGAGGGGTCGGTGGACCAGCAGGGCTCGTCGTGCGTGTCGCAGGAGGCCGTGCGCGGCGTCTGGACGGCCGCCGCCAGCGGCCGCGGCACCGGCCCGCCCGGAGGACCCAGGTCCCACGAACTAGCTTGTATTAATGGCCTGTACCAAGTGAAAATGGACTATTTTTAAAATGTTCTAAAAATTGGAAATTTTGGATCAAATCATGCACGAAAACCGTTTCTAGGCCAACTTTAATTTCATGTTAAGATGAGTTTTTACGTGAAATATCTTTAGACACGACTTTAAAGCAATATAGGATTTTTTTCACATGGACGTTTGGTTTAGGCGTTTTTATACTCTATATATTGATAATTCTCTGTAATTTTCCTATTTATTTTTATATGTGTAAGATCAATTTAAAGTTTTATTACATAATTACCGATACTTAACTTTAAGAAATTATTGATTTTAAGTACTTAAAATTAATATGAAATAACGTTGAACAAAAAGTTGAGATTAGAAACAAACCGGCAGCCATTTTGGATTATTCAAAATGGCGGGAACATATGAACAGCGGGGTTGTTAGTTTTCAATT
>DWDT01002162.1:0-14247 GCA_018245595.1 Microceris scylla | reverse complement strand
ATTTCGTAAGATTTTGCTCGGCACCCCTTCTCTCCCATCTCAAAGGACATTTTTCAAAATGGATATATCTATCTCGTAAATGTATCGAATTTATTCTAAATAGAAAAAAAAGTTATTTTCTTGAGCAATTACACTAGATTTTTATTATAATTTTATATTTTAGACTAAATTTGGCGAGGGCCCCCCTCACGCCAAAATAAAATTAGATGAGATTCGATTTGACCCCTCCCGCCCTTGAACGCGTCACGTAATTAATAGACGCCCCTAATATAAACATGTACCTTACGTATATGTATGTGCATATGTATGCAATGTTTTCCTTAAATTAATTCCATGTATGTGCTTGTACTCTCTGGACATGATTCCGAATTCTGATACATGACTCGGTACGAAACCCAAGCCTCTATTCCGATTGAGAGGGCTGGAGTTTTTAACATATACCCGAGTCAAATTAAATTACGCAGATAGGTATTATACGCTCTGAACTTTAATCCCCGAAAAGTCAGTAACAAGCCGCCGAAGATAAATCTTTAGAATAAATAACAATTTCAAATTCACTCTTGTCTGAGATTCGTTTACGAATTAGCATTGTTTAACCGAAAAAAAAGAAAAAACATTCTAGAGATTTTCGGATACTCAGCTTAATAATAAAGTATACATTGAAGTATTTGCGGAACGAAAACCCTTAAATGCAACACACTTAATAATAATGTGTAACAACAATGCCAATTTATGTCTAAGTTTAACATAGATATCGATGTCACTGAGGCTAGGTTTCAGATGCCTAAATAAAAAAATATGAAATACAAAATATTGTTTGAAACCTAGAACAAAAGAAACGAAAACCTAATTAAAGGAGAATATAAAAGAAACTCGATTTCTGAGGTATCCATAACACAGGAAGAGAAACAAAACAATACCTACTCTCTTAAAAAATATGTTAATTTAAATGCGCTTATAAATCTCAGTGCGTCGCGTACACGATCCAAAGTTCAATCCGTGTGGAAGTCGGCAAGAAGCCGCGATGAGGGCTATTGCGAGTTTAACATTGGTATAATTTGCCGGGCATATTGGAAAACTTGTAATTGGTTTAGTTTTATATTCGCGAGGCAGTGTGTACTCAACAACTTAAATGATATCATTTAAGAATTGATCTTCATCACTCCCACCCGTTCACTGTTGCTCGTCCCTTGCCAATTATTGAAAACCATTCGCTGTTTATGTGTTTCTACCCATTAACATTATTTATTGCATGCTCTTTTTTCATTGTAAATGCACTCTAAAATATATGGATATTATTAATAATATATTTTCTGCTTTTTTTCAGATTTTGGCTCGGAGTCATATCTTCATTTACAGGAGCTCTATTCAAATGTAAGTTGATAGCTACATATGAGATTATCTTTAACAATGTCTGTTACAATTTACTTACCTATCGTAACTTTAAATACGGTAACAAGTGTGGAGCAAATTCACAACTAAATTGTAAAATTTGTCTCTTCGATATTTAGGTTTTTCTTATTTAGTCAAATGTAGCTCTTTTTAACGTGTCCTTGCAGTAATGTTTAAAAATTGGGTTCCTTATTTATATCCGATAGCTGATCAAAACGTATCGTGAACAGTTTAAAACTAAGTTTCGCAGCTCCGTATATTTAGTGTGGTAGAAAATTTATTTTACGTTTTAATATCTTCCAACGTACCTGTTATATTTTTCATGATTATTTTCCTGGCAAAGCACCAACATCTCTCCGGCTTATCTTTAGCAACTTTGCTCACTGGACTGTCTCGACTTCTTTATTTACCCAAACAAATAAAACTACTTTTATTAATAAATCGCTCACCTTGTAAGCGTTGGCATCGATTTTTATTTCCTAAGCGATATTGGTTTCACTTGTGCATCGACTGGAAAATTCGAGGTTTACTACAGACAAATGTTTATATTCTTATTTAAAACTTTCAGTGAAATAATTACGAACTCGAAACTCGAATGATAATGCGAACAGTATTTCGGTTTGTTAACGAAATATCTCCAGTCATAAAGAAATTGCTGAATAACTCCGGCCGCTACTCAACGTGATCCGTATCTCTGTTCTCTCAGTTGAAATACGCGGTCCTTTATCTATCGAAGTTAGTTTTCAACATTACCCGCTCTATTCGCCATTCAACATTGTTCTCGTTCAGACATTTACGAAAGAGAAAGTCGTTGTTTTGTTCGCTCTTACCGCCCGATGCAGCTCGTCATTTACCCAAGGTATGTTGTGCACCAAGGCTTACCATAACGGGCTCGATCCCTAAGAAACATGGGCCATTGTTCGAGCTTAGCGAACCAGTCCCTATTTATAAATGCCAGATTGCCTCCATGGTGTGGCTGTATCGTCTATGCATACGAACTTAGATGGTAACATTTAGCTAATGTTGTGAACGAAATCTAATTATAGATATACATGCATTAAAATATTGTATATCTTTTCTGTATACGGAACTAATAACAGTAGATTATAAAACGGTTCCAAAATTGGGTGAGGAAAACATTACTAAAACTCTGAATTCAGTGGTTTGCCGCTGTCTTTTAATACCATCGCTGATAATACCATCTGATAGGGAGACCTTCCGGCTGAGTCGTAATAGTCAATCGGAGATTTTTTCTCTTCACTTTCTCTATCACATACGTAAAGCGTATGCAAGTGGCTGAATAAAACACAGATTGAATCCGGTGGTGCGTTATAAATTTGTGTTTTAGATAGCGTCGTATCATATGGGCTACTGCATCGAAGGATCTCTACAGTCTTTAAAGCTCGAAATGTCCCGTATATACCGTAAGTAACTTTTCCATATTAAATTGAAAATCCAGCCGCCATCGCCGAAGGGCACCGTCTACGGAGCTTCGGTCTGCTTTAGGCAGCTGCCTGAATGCAAGCAGAGATTACGAGACAGTGGCGCGTCAGGAAAAGACCTAAGGCTTGCCAATATATCCAGATGAAGGCGGTCCTACCGGCGAAATTCATTTAATCAGACTAAAAAAAATTCTGTTCAATATCAACCCAACAATGTTTACAGTATTTTTAAATGCTTGGAGTATTTTTAAATGCTTGGTCTTTACCAAGAATAGGTATGATAAATTAAATCAGTAAACATTACTTTTCACTTCATACTCGTATTTCTGTACGAATTGTTCTTTGAATTTCTGTAAGAATCATTCTTCGACTTTCTGTATGAATCTGTGAATAGGATTGTGTGCGCCCACTTAGAAACAGAAATAATTATAAATTGTATACAAATTTTAGAAGCCACTTTTAATATTACTTCCCACGAAACAGATATGGTGACACAATCTCGATAAGCTGTTTTCAATGGACGCGATAGACTGCAAAGCCGCGTGGGCGCCCCTCGGCCATGGACTCTTTCTCTTAAAACATTACTAACATCTATACACTTGCCTTTGACATCTGTTAAGAAATATCTTTTAATGGTTTCCATTGAGACATACGCCTTCATATCGTGCGGTGTTATAGCCGGGTACGATCGAACCAACCTAATCCCACAACCGTCTATACTTCCCATGGAATATATAACTCGTCAATGTTTCCGCAACGATTAGTCATAAATAATCAAAGCAGTACTGCCATGCAAAAAGATAAAGAGATATCACGGCTGAAACTTTGTCAATTTACGTAGGTAAAGCGCCTTAGATCATGTCCGCAGTGGCTGCAAAAGTGGAAGTAACATCATGAAACTTTCCAGTCGTACTTACCTTGTCTAGAAGAGGATCAAACTGCGGTGCATTCGCTTCAATGTATTATGCAGTCCTGAAGCGGGCGGGTGCCCGTGTAAGCGGCTCGGAATCGCTTCCCTCTTCCCCTCGAAGAACACTACTATTCCTTTGAAATGCTCCATTCGGAAAGTTTGGGAAAAGCTTATATTGGCCGGAATGTATTCCATGAATTACCTGCGATAGATCTGATCATTGTAAGTTACTGCAGCACTTTGCTGCGTATTGCAGGATTGCCGCCGTCGCCGATAGGCTGCGTACTATGTTTAAAAGTAAATATCTCTCTTGATTTCATTGTTCTGACAGCGAAATATTGAACAGTGAGTGTGGCCCGTTCAATCTTCGCTTCGTGACTTTAATGTCTGCATAATTGCAATAAGTGCGTATTATGAAACTCTCAAGTTGAGATAATATAGATATGGGCTGTATTTTGTCCGGATGTTAGAGTTCCAATTAACTCGCTACTTTATCACTGTAAGGTTTTATGAGTAATATTGTATGTTTCTTACAATAAATGCCTTACCTTGCATATACGATACATATTTAATGTAGATATGCATAAAACTGGTTCGTTAGAACACCTTGTCTTCAAAATTCGTAAAGTTAGTACTGTATCTTTCTTACCACCATATAACCTTTTCCTTCAATTATAGTGAGGCTGCGACTCTCGTATCGTTTAATGTCATATCAAAATGCACATATCGCGACTCACTATAAAAGTATTTACAACCGGTTTCAGTGATATTTGAAATGTAAAATTTGCAAAGCGAATTTACCAAGCACGGTCGCGTAATCAAATTCTTGGGCAACCTTTAACTTTTTTATTTTAATTGCTACATTAACTCGGGTAATAAGAATTGTATCACAACGTTTAGTTGCGGTTTTGTAATGTCTTTTCTTACAATATATATCGTTCTCTGAGGTCAATCAAAAAGTTAGGCCATTTATTTCTACTTTCAACATGAACTAACATGATAAAAATTTTATTTTAATCTGCATCTCATCATTACTAAAGTAATAAAACTATATACTAGTATGAAAGAGAAAAATAATTATAGAGAAAACACGTTGTCCTGTAATAGTAGAGATATTTTGCACTCGGTGGTTCTGCTTATCTCTTAAGGGACCTGACGTCATAATATAATGTTTAATAATATGATGTTTAATAATAATATTAACAGATAAATTTGTATAAGATAGTACCCTCGTCCTTTTTCCGCTTCTAAGCTAAATACTACAATAAATTTAATAGTTTGTCTTTCTTTTTTAACCTATGACGTTACGGAATTATAAAAACAGTTAAGTTTTAAAGAAGAATGTTATAAAACTTCAAAAATACCCTAAAAAAAACGAACGGGGGACTACAAGTTATATATTAGATTAGAGTACAAGGAATCCGACAATTTTTCGTTTCCATATCATATCAACGCTACCAACTCTACCGACTCTACAAGCTAAACGACCTACACGTGTGGGTAGAGCTAATCGTCTCTAATTTCCTCCGTGCCAGCGACGGCGGCGAACGCAAATGAGATTGTGGACCGACTGTCGCTATTGAACTAGAACTACTGGATCATAGTAGTAGAAGTGGAAACCTCTGAATATTTGAAAACGGTAAAGGTAAACACCCCAGTATTAGCCCGTGAGGCACAGGTGCGCCTAGACCGAGTGCCCAGCGTCTGGGAGCTTAATCGTTCCTTCCTTGTTGGCGCTAATACTCAGTGTCTTTACGAATAACATTGTGAATTAAGTACATACTTTTAATTAACCTACAGATATTATAACAATTGATTAGGGAAGGTATTTTTGAACCTTTTGTGTTTTGATCTTCTGATTTTTACTCATCACGAATCTTATTTGTTTATTATTGGGGTTATCAAAAAAACTGTCAGTAGGTTAATCGTCGTAGTATTAAACAATCTAAGGGTGAAACTTTTCAGAGTCTTATACTTATTTTATACTATCGATTGTGGTTAAAACACTACTACCTACCTACATTTCTTTCCGTTGTACAATTTAGCTATTTAATGTTATTATCCATCAATAATAACATTAAATAGCTTAGTCTTAGATTCGACTTAGTTCAATCCGGTCAAATATGGATTAATGTACATACATACTGCTGATTTCCTCATTGCTTCAATAGACGAGAATATAAATAATAAAATAATAATTTTAAACTTCTTTGGAACTTGGTACTATGTAATATTGAACCTTTAAATACTGTACAACGTACTGAAACGGAATGAGAAGATGGTAAACTCTCTCGCGTCATGTAATTCACTCCGTATAAGTGACAGTAGCGGGGAATGCGAAGGAGACTGTGTGAAGCACTTGTACGTAGCACGTGTCCCGGTTAGTGGTAAAGAGAACTTGTTGCTTATTTATATTTGTTATTTAATTTCATTCTTCCTCTATATTATTATTTTTGCTCTAGAGATGTACACTATAAAATTCGGTAGAGCTAACGTATAATACACATGTAGTTCTGAACTAACAGTAGATAGTCAAGGAAACTGGTATGGTATACAGAGAAATGAATGTAGTAGAAGCATGTCAGATCTGTTCGACTTCAGGTAGTTGGCACTCATTATCAGTGCTCCTTACATACCTCTTAAGATGCCCGGCGTAAGTGTCTTTATCTCGTAATGTACATAATTTCTATAATAAAAATGAGTAGAAGACTTCACAAAATTTTCATCGTGACCTTGATTGTCTGATAAGAAATGTTATTAAACATTATGTCCATTCTTCGTTGAAAGACTCGAAGGACTATACTATAATTAATTCCTTCGCTCTTTTATCATTATTGACAGCTTAGCTCATTCGATGATGTTTTAAATTTTTCTTTTTGTTTCTTAGCCTTCAGATCTGCTAACCTTATATAAACTGCCGGTTAGCGCTTCTTATAATTCCCCAACTCAACATAATTATGTAAGCCTCATTTAATTGTTAACGCCAATAAATTTACTTGAGCCAAATGCCAACAAATACGATAATGGGAAAAAAGGTTACAACAACACCGAACAAGTAGACATGTTTAATCGAGTTTCATGCCATTGCGAACACTTTCGTCTATCTTACTGTTTACCACCAAGTTCTTTTCTTACACGATACATTTCAGTCGAAAAATTTATATAAAAACTGGCAAGCTATGGCTAGCCAACAGTGTTGCCCTATGACTATTCACAGTTACTTGTTCTCGGCCCGATAGCTTGAATTTCATACGTGGTACACACTTTTAAAGTTCAAATGTAATTCCAGCACCAATCTCTAAGATAAGTTAAGTTAAGCACTAAGGTAAGTTTTAACCATAGCATCACCATTATCGTTAATCCCTTTTATCTTTCTACTGTTGGATACGGATCTCCTCTTTAAATAGGTTAAGGTCTGCCGCGTGGGCTAAGTGCGTGTTGGCAGTATTAACCACAACATCCTACGTTAATAATTTTATTTAACAGCGAGGCTTTCTGTGAGAGAAAAATAAATGAGTTTATTATTATTGTTACTACTTTGGAAGTGTAGCGAGGTTAATGTAGTGGGTCATGTGATGTTTGGCGTGGCTGCCGATCGATGTGGGCTGGGTAAGGTCTGGATACGCGCGGCGCGGTGGTGGCGGCTGGCGCGCGCCACCGGCCGCCGAGACAGACAGGCAGCGCGGCCGGCGCCCGCTGGCCCATTAGACGTCTGCCCGATGTGGAACGCTCGATAAACTTGTAAAAACGCCTTCTGCCCATTTAATTTTATACCCGTCTCTTAAGCGTTGCCATTGGCAGATTTCTTCCTTCTTCTCTTTATATTACACGTCCGTTCTTAACGGTGTCGTTTATTATTTTGCTGTCATTATAAGCTCCACTAGTTACTCGGTAATTGTTTTTCACGTTCGTAAATTAGATTCTGAATGTTGACTTTTAATTTTTTTCTTATTAAGCATCAATCATATAAATATGATTAATATATTATATACGTCGCTGCAGATATGTATTTACTGTAATGAGTACTACACATTAATATTATTAGTGTAAAAGAATTGGTTCATGAATTACGATTTATGTTTAACCAAGCACAGAAATGAATTTTCATGTTGGTAATTTATTAAAGGTGTACTACAGAATAGCGAAATAACAACGTCACGGGTGTTCAGAATAACAAAAATTGTGTATTTTCCATGTAGACATAAGATATAGGGACTGCAAGCTTCAATTTTTTCGAAGTTCGATAAAGTTTTGCAGTAAAATATAACAATATCGTTGAATAACAACATGTTGCGATTTTAATATGTAGAATATGATATATGATTGAAGTACAATAATCTATATATGTAGATATTACGACAATAGCTTTACTTCATCGTACAAAATATATCTACGTGTATTATTGATATCAAATAGTATATTTTGCTACACTGTAACTCATCACACATTTGTTGTGTAAAACGTAAATAGATAACAAATAAAATAAATATCGAAAACATTCAGCGGAATTGGAAATGTTAAATATCTCAAGAAGATGACTAAGGAGCGCCGGTAAACGATTCTAACTCTTAATTAAAGTTTAGAGGGAGACCTTCAAAATACTTCAGCAGTTGTCAGGGCACGTACGCGAACTTTTATTCGGCGAATTTGGTTATGTAATTCTTTGGAAATATCCAAGTTTTCCCTTCGGTGAGACGTTATCGCGGGCCGCCCTCTCAACGCTCGCGCGAGAACCGAATTATTCCACTTCGTGCCCGGTTGATTGCGCCCACGTTCAACTAACTTTACTAATAATCGTGTTTTACGTACATTTTTAACAGAATTTTACACTGGAAAAAAAGTGAACACTACTTTTTCGAACTTGGTCAAACACTGTATTCGCAGTTATGTTTTATGTTATGATGAGTCTGCTCATTCTGCTGTTGGATAAAGGCCTTAAGGTGGTTTTTGCCCATATTCCCTACGCTGAGGATAAGAGTTGGCTATTGATTTTATATCGGCGAATACAGCATAAGGTCTAATCTACTAGTACTTTGGTCCTATGGTTTACTTTTTAGAAACTTGGCCAGCTTATTCCCCATTCCATTTATATAATTTGCTTTAGACGAGAACATTCAAGCTTACACCATAGATAGATTGAATCACATATACATAAGTACCCTCTAAACCCTCTCAATATTAAAGGAGACCCGTATTCCAGCAGTGGAATTGTAATGGGTTGGAAAAAAAATACATAAGTAAACTTTTATTATTACTATTATACCATCACGCCACCTCCCTTACTGGGTAAACAAGCAGTAGCGAGTAACAAATATCTCTATATTCGCAGAAAATGTGCCAAGTTTTTACAGGTGAATAAAAATTAGGGAGCTGTGTAGAACGAGCGGGCGAAGGCGGGGCGTTCCCCGCGGGGACTTAATTTGTTGCTCTCGTGGCGCCGCGCGTCTCACTTTCAAACGGCGTAACGCGACCTTCTGCGGCCCTTTCGTGAGCGCGTCGTGTTATTACCAGTACTGCTGCCTCGGCCAGTGTAGTCTTGATGTTCGCAATTGTTTCTCACAGGTATTATCAGTCAAGAATTTAGAAGCGGTTGTAAACTTAACCTTTCGTCAACAGTTCGCACTGTCGCTTGCTTTTTGTCGTAAGTCGATGTGCCCTGTTCGCATACTGTTGTTCTAATGTTTGTTACCATTTTTATATAATTTAGTGTATAAGGTATAGAGGCATCATTGCTTCCTTTCATTTCCGACCCTTGTAACATTTCGCTGTTGAAACACGGGTCTCTTCTCATGAGAGGGTTAAGGCCATAGTCAGCCAAGTGCAGGATGGCAGAAATTGCTTGCTTCCATAATATTGATCTTATTTTTCAATAGTTAATTAAGTATGTGTATCTGTGTGTTCTTATATATCTCGTGGTTTACAAATTCCTGTTTAATAATAGTATCAGTTTTCAAAGATTTTACGGTAAACATACGTCATATAAAGTACGTACATACCTACATATGTATGTTGTACTTTAGAGTCGCTCACTCACCGCGTCGACGAGGATGTTAGCCTCTGACAAAAAACGCCACTTGTAAAGAATTTATTATGGTTTGTTTATTAAATATTCCGTAATACTTCAGTACACCTTTTCAATCGTAACAATTTGTTTAACACTTGTACGCTCACTATCATTGGTAATTGATGAGTGAAGTAATTAAAAACATATATCAGTATTCCGCTGAATTCGTAGCACACAAATTTATACGGGTAGTGGAGTATTATTGAAATATTGATGTAAAATCGATCCGCGGCGCGCTGGGAGCGAGCGCTACGCGACGATCTGATCACAATACTATAAAAGGAGTGCACAGTAAAATATTTATGAGATCGGGAGTACTCGGTAGCAGGCACGCCGCGACACCCGCCGCCGCCCTGACTTCAATGACGTTTCTAAATCTTCTAACGATTTCATAGTACCTACGAGTACTTACATCGCTCATCATACATCTTTGTACAGTCGCGAGCAACTGCGAAAAACTCGACAACCCTAAAACATTGTCGTTTTTTTCTCATAGTACCTGGATCACATTTAAATTAAAGAGGTTTTTAAATAAATTTGAAAAAAGTTCTACCCACTCATCGCACAAAGAATTATGATTATGAGGTAAATTAGATATTAATGAGGTTTGTGATTACAATACCTATATTCCATGATTGTGGAATCAATATTCATTACTCTGTCGGCTACACTAGTCTTGAACTCTGGCAAAAACTCGAATAGAAAGCACTTGAACCTTCTACTAACATTAAGACAAAATACATTTGCGTCTGCGCTAAATATATCATGTCTAGCGGCCTCCAGATTTACATAATAAAATCCATGGCTCAATTAATGATGTCCAGAGAGCGCGACGGGCTCGCAACTCGCTCCACACTCCGACAAATTGGCGCCGACCGCTGAACTGTAACGATAATGATACCGCGCGACTTCGCTGCCGTACGTCCGCTAACCTCGCCTAACATCTCCCACGGGCACACCTAAAAGCCCACCCACATAAAGTATAGAGAGGTCCGCATTTGGCAGTCATGCAAAACTTAGTGGCTTTTGCGGCACATAAACAACTACTGGCACAACACGTGCACGACCGACCGCCGATCGATTGATGTGACTTAAAATGCAATATTATTCGGCTGCGGTGTCGATCAGTTTCCGCCAAATTTTCCGCTGCGGGCGCTTGGCAACCGTGCCCACCACCTCGCAGGCCGCACGCGAAAATATCAAACACCGTGAGCAATTAACAAATAGGAGTTAACGCTGCTTCGTTTAATTGATAATCGGCAAGAAATGAAAAACATTTTTTTTTTGTTCACATACTTCGTGATTGGCGAATGACTATTGGGAACACTCATAATCGCACCGAGCGCGATCAACCACTGAAAGCTTTTTGAAAGCTTGCAGCGACGACGCGCGATGAAAGCTTCATATGGCAATTGTGAGGGGAGTCATCACTTTACAACAAGAGCAGATACTTGTAACTGCTGTGTATTTTATTATTGTTTGATACTTACCTTTTAATAAAATCCGATATTTTGAATTTCATTCCGTATGAAATCATTTTTACAGTACTTGACAATTTCATGGTTAAATATACATACATGTTAGCTATGGTCCGACGCTACATGGTATGCCATCATATAAATATTATTTCATCATACAAAATAACATGAAGATGTACATTTTTAAAACTTATTTATAATTGTTTTCTTCTTAAAAATAACTTTTACCAAAAAACATTCCATTCTTTTGAAGGTACTTTCAAATTATTTTTTTATAACCTTCCAGAAACATCTCCGTGCCACATCAGAGTACTATTTAAAGAGGAAAACAATTTTTTTTTCTATACTTCAGTGATTCTCTAATATTTCTTGACGTAGCAAGTGAGCAATCCACTGTTCAATGTTCACAACACCCCATAGACATTTGTGTCCAATCTCAAAAGCTACTAATATTTTTAAGATCAGTTATAGACTTGTTAAACTTGAGATTCATCCCACAGTAACCACGGTTTTTGCTTATTACATCGTTCTAAACATATGCAGAATGACAATTGTGGTTTTGCAGCTAATCACTGGAATTTTGTAATCTACTAGTAAATAATCGTAGTAGAGTTTACGAAACACAAAAGTCCGTAGTTATTAACTTTGAATAAGCTTATTTTAATATATTTATCGAATACCCGACAACACCAACAGTTTTATGCCCTGAATGATGTCAGCAGAAATGGAAATTTCATGAATAAGGATGTCCCAGTACATATTTGGGATGCTATCATTTTGTTTTCCAATCATCCCAGTATGGAAATGCGGAGTTTGAATACGAATATGTGAATAACTTCTTGCTCTGCTATCGGTAACGTGATAAATTGCTAAATAATGCGCCCTTTGCCCGCGCGCCCCGCCCCTAATGTCTTCTTAATGCTGCATGGACTTGTCACATTGCACATTCACGACTCCCGGTTGTCCTTTTCATTTCGCACCGGCGCGATTTCCTTACACTTTCAAATTTTCTCCTGTTTCATACACACCTGCGAGCGGTACGCACTAACGTTGCATTGAATCCTTTCATAATTTGCGTATAATCATGTATCATATGTAATGGTTATTTGGTAGTGCCAGGGTGTCGGTAGCGTCGTTTGCAAACGTTTTACATCGCACACTTTGTTAAGTATGAAAATCTCCATTTGAACGTGAGTTTTTTAGTTCGTTTTGCCGCATGTCGACTCGCCGCGCGCTCCTTTTGTTCCACGAACGTGATCTGGCCGAGAAGAAGCCCACCGACGTTATTGCTCTGCTCCTCGCTCCAATCTAGCTTGTTTCTGCTCGTCACACTTTTGCTGCTTTGCGCATTATCATCGCCGAAAAGATTTCCCATCTCTCTATGCCCGGCTCTATCCTGGCGACTGAAAAATTCCACTTCCATTTGTTTCCGTGACGTACGAGACGTAAGCGCTTTACATTTTTGCACTGGTAGCTCCTCTGCCATATCTCAAGGTTTTGGGAAATTGTAAGTTCAATATGGTTGTATTGGAAGCAAATGTAGAAATAACTAATGGCTTTCTGAAAATGCATCGTCGTAACTTCTCAAACTAAAATTGAATGTTCGTTCTGCAATTCTAAGAACTCTAACAACTACACACTGATCGTATTCAAGGAGGGGGAAGTCAATGACATCCAAGTTAATATCCCTTACCTAAGGAATAGATTGAAGTCTCTTTAGGGCTTAGAATTGTTTTTCTGCGTGCCTGAATTCAAACCGCGCGTTAGGCAATAAATTATCGGATACTGCGAAAAACTTTTAAAGCTATTATAAGTGTCTTCTATAGATATAAATCTTACTTATCAGTACTTTTGTTCTTCATAATAGGTACTTAGAAAGGTCTTCGACATTTTTCATTTCATTAGAATTATGTTCTTACGCTTATATTTATTTCGACTTATAAGAAAAGATACATTTTTCTGGCGAATGATAATTTATTTTTAACGCGTACGCAGAAATGCAAGTATGGTGTAGAATGGATCGAGCAAACGTAATATATGTAAGTGTACATAACGAATGCATATTCGTATGTGACAAGTGTGAGAGGCGAATGGCGCCGGATCCACGGCAAACACTCCGGAGCAGTTATCTCGGTATCGCTCGGTTACGCCCGTTGTGGCCATGTTTATTTTTAGTCTCGCGTGTACATTCACTATTGCGATGAAATTTACAGCGATCGCCACAGCCCGCAGCCCGCCGGACTGCGATACCGACGCGTCGAATGACATGCTACCGCTATTTCATAAATGTCTGCTATTTTACCTAGAATTCCGTTCGGTAGATGAGCAATAATTCTTTTATTCACCGCTCGAGGATTTTACACGGGATTACATTTATTAGCGAAAAGAAATTTTTCGCCATTGTCGTATTTGGTAGTCGAATATTCTCGGATTCGTTTACCGTGATGTATGTACGTTGTGTGATTTATGTTCACGCCGGTCCGTCGCCTCTACGTTCAAGTGCTTGAATTCACACAGTGAATATATTTTACACTTCTTAATTAGGTCAACAAAATTACAATGAATTATTTTAATTGGCGTACAATATTTTTAACAATAAACATTGTTATATCGTGCCCAACGAATATCTAGTACTTCTAAATGTAGAAAAGGATACCACAAATTCTTTATACAAACAAGAGCTTTAACATAATCTATACAAATAAATAAAATTGGATTGTCTGTTTGTAATATTAAAATAACCGCTTTTTACTAAATGCGTATGTACCTATGTATGTATGTATATACGGTACCTACATAATATACCAAAATAACATTTTTTTACAATTTTCGTCAGTCTGTTTGTTCCGACTAATTTCTCTAACGGCTGGACCGATTTTGACGGGACTTTCACTGGCAGATTGCTGATGTAATAAGGAGTAACTTAGGCTACTTTAATTTTAGAAAAAGTTTTCACTCCCA
>DWDT01002161.1:0-14248 GCA_018245595.1 Microceris scylla | reverse complement strand
TAAATGATAGGTGTGATTTATCCACATTAATGTTTTTTTACTGAGTGATCAAGAGTTTTCACTTCTTAAAAACATTTTAAAAACATATGCCATGCTTGAAAGTCTAAGACACTGTGATATAGACTGTGTAATTGTAGTAACTAGTAGTAGGGCCGTTAGTATTATCGTACTGCAAATAAGGTAATGAAGATAGTACTATCTCTATGTACATATATGTATACTATGTATATGTATTGGAGCAGGATATTTAAGGAAGAGTACCGTTAAAACATTCGGATACAATAAAAGACGATAAAAAAGTTAATAAGCCATAAGGATACAGCTGAAGGCACGACACGCAAGAAACCAATCATTCTTACCGCTAAAATTGACTTTACCACCGCATCGGAGAAAAACTTTAATGACGTTCGCGGTTTTCAGACATCAGATGCTTCTATTATTATTCACATTCCTTATTAATTTTCACCGGCCAGTTTTTATACGACGAGCACCACTGCAGGTGTATTATTTTTTATCTGTCGCGCCTTTATCGTTTACGAATTTATCGCTCTTATCTAAGTACTTGTCATTAGTAGCTCAGTTGTAAATTTGGTCGGTCTAGAAATATCAATCAAGACAACGTTTATGTTGGCTACTAAAAATAAATATTCTATTGATCTTAAAAACAATTTCATTCCATTTACAATTAAAAAAAAAATAAAGTAAAATGACAACATAAAATATTACACAAATTTGGTCTAAAGAAAGAAATATAGTTACAATTCTTGATATTATGGAACTAAAATGGCGCGCTTATGCTGTCCATAACTCAATTTGTCAATATTTGTTTATGTCGTATAGACAATACCGTATTCAATGGGACAATAATAAAAGCAAATGCGATTCATTTTATTGTAGAATAATCAAGGAACACTTTTCTAGAATTCCATCAAAGGTAATTATTGTTCCTTAAATTTATTTCACGACAGAAGAGCACTGTTTCATAATTGATCATGTCTGGATAGAACCGAAATTGCAATTTAAACCACGAATTGGCTGAAACTGGCCGAAACCAAAACGTCGGTCGGAATCTAGTAATAAAAACATAAAACGAGTGAGCGGTATAAGTAGCACTGTGCATTACACATATTTAGTGTACAATAGCCGCTTTTAGCATCTCACACACACATACAAACATTAATGAAAATTAAAACTTTCACAAATATGAAATAGATACCAATTAGATTAAAATTTTCTAGCGGTGACTTGAATTTTGAGATAAAAAACAGAGTTAAAATCAATGATGCATGTAAAATTTCTTAACGCAACGTGAATGAATCCGACCGACTCACTTTCATCTGATCGCACAGATGCGTTCTATACATGAACGATATATTGCATTAATATATTCTAGATTCTCTATTACTGAGGTCACATACTTTGAATTTCAGTTTTCAGATTCTATAACTCAATTGTCATATCCACATAAAAAAAAAACAACAAAAATAGAGCTAAACGTACTTGTATTAACCGTGCATTCTTTTGAACGAAGAAACTTGTAATGTTTCGTAAGTGAAAAAATTCAAATTAGATACAATTTGTAGCAAATCATTAAAAAAGTCCAAGTTCACTACTGTTAAAGATTTACCGCGGCTTAATTCATCCACGACTCGAGCTATTTAATGTTGCCGTATATGTTTCTTATCTAACTTTTTATACGTAATTCTGTGAAGGTTAGCGGATAAATAAAACGCTAATACATGAATGGAGGGCGATGTTTGAGCACTGATTACCTCAGAATACCTGACGCGATTCGTTGAACATTATTTGATCAGCAAACAGTGTCTAATGGCGCTCATATTATCTCTGCTGCGATCGCACTGTATCTGCCACTTTATCGTATATTGCATTAACTCATTAAGATATCTAATCAATGTTAAATATCTGAACACTATCAGATAGGAGCAATGAATTAATGATAGGTTGAAGCGTGTGAAATTATGTTCAGTGATAAAATCTCGTACGTAAACAAAGACCATACCAAAACGCGGGTAGTTGGACCACGATATCCACATTCGGAAAACGATTCAAAATGACGCATACGCATCGACACATAAGGCGCTTTGGACTTTTACAATGTACAATACAATAAAACAACATAATATAACAAAAAGCGAAAAAGCAATAACACTAACCAACTTCAGCATTTGTAATCCCAAAAAATCTCTCCCACGAACTATCAATGAAGACAAACAAAAGCCTAATCAAGTCCTAATTGAACCATTAAGCGTCCACAACACACACACACTAACTTTTACCAAACTAATTATTGCGGGAGACCATTCGGTACACGAGACGTTAGTTTGTTTTTAGCGCCACGCGTCCGGCTGGCTCGAGATTGTATTCAATGAGACGATGCACTATTTCACAACACAATGTAGTTCGTTATTCGAAATTAAAAAAAAGAAACTCGTTTGTTTTCAACTTTTTAAAAATCACTCGGTCTTCGTCAAGTTTATTACACGTGAGGCGGCAACGCAACAAGTATTAACGTCGACAGTTGGCGCGGCACTGGCGAGATATCGAGAATGAATCGAGGAGGCTCACCGGCGATCTTGCCTCTCGCTCGTGCTTAGCCTCTGCTGCCCCCAACGTTTCTTTGTAACGACCTCACGCACAGTCAACCTGCTGCCTTTTTTTCGAGACTCTCCAGGTGGATTTCGAATTGCATGAGCCATTTTGAAATTAAGCACTATTAAGTATCAAGAGTCACTTTTTTTTCACAACTCTAACGCAACATATACCTGTAACTTAGCTGACGAGCTTCAATTATTGAAGGCGAGTATTGTGAATTGAAATGCAAGAACACTTGAATTAACAAATGAATTACGATAAAACACAAAACAAATCGAAATGAAAGGAAAACATTGGCAAATAATGATACTGTTATCGAACTGTTACGATACGCGTTGCAGTCGGATAAACAAATGATTTCGTCACGATAACCTCAAAATAACCTCAGAATACAACAAAAGGAATATTAAAATAAATCCATGTTCTGTTTATTAGATTGGTGTTTAAATAATTTAGCAAATAATACTGGCCATTAACCTTCTTTGCCAGACCTTAAGTGGTCATCACCTTCAACACTGTTCACGCGGGAAGGATTTTAGATCATCTGTAATTTGAAGTCGTTCATAATGAAATATCATTCAAATTATTATTATCAACCGATATCACTACGATATTTCCACATATGATTCTCTGACAATCTTCAATGGTTCATAAATTTAATAACTTTGTACACCTACGTTGAAATTTAATTCAAAAGTTCAATGAACAATTATTTTTGGCAAATAATTAACGTACAAAAAAGTATGCAAATTAAAAAAAAAATGAGGATGCCATCTTTAATTAATATGAATGCTAACAATAATTTGAGGTTAAATGTATTCTGTTCAATATTTAAAAACTTATGAGCCCATTGTAATAAGTCAGCTCCGTAATCTGAAAACGAATGTTTGATGCCATTGTGTTAATATGATAAATAAAACAATGGAAACAGCCATGGGAATAAAAAACGTGAATTGGAGCACTTGCATTATTTAATAAGGACAATTTAATAATCGCGAAAAAGAGAAACGCATAACAAAAAGCAGATTAAATATTAATGGCCATAAAAATAAAAATAAAAATATGTATGACACTTCACAATACAGCAGTCACAAAACGTACCAGGTGTGGTACAAAGCCAATTAGGTTTCATTGCTTCACACGACGATATAACAAAACATACCATTACGCCTGTATTTCCCCGAAGTAGTAGACAAAGTTGTTGTGTGCTCCCACGGGTGGAGCCTCTGAGATATACCAGCACAAATTTAGACTGAAGTACTACTAGGTATTTTAAGTTAGAGAAAAACAATACTACACTACCCTGGAATCGAATCCAGGGCCTTCAACGACTTTCAACAATAAACTTAAAAATTGTTAGGCTATTTCCAAAACCATTTCAGACATTGCACATAAAAAGGTAAAACTTTAAAATTTATTCATTCATGTCAGTCTCTTGCGCTCATAGACCATTCCGTTCATTGGACATAGGTGTTTCTCAAATATTTGTATAATATGCTGAAATTATGTCCACTGATCAACAATCCACATCGATTTCGCAAACGAAAGCCTGGTTCTGGTCTGCGTAAAACTTGTTACATAACGACCATAATACGACCCTCATCAAACAAAAATAATGTACTCGTTATAAAGGAAGGGATACAAGAAACTAATTGAAAGACCGAGATCGATTTTAAGAGGGTCTTTTATTCAATTATACACGGGTTAAATCTGTTCATACTACATAGCTTATGTTATCCTACTATGAAAACGGAAATATAATTCTTATTCTTGTCTAAAAAAAAACTGTTTTCTGTATTATTAGTGGATATGTCTTAGTTCATTCAATACTTATTGTGCTTTGAAAACCCACAAATAACGAAAACGAAGTACACTACTGGCTAATAGAAGTCTTGTAAAGTCGATATAAATCTGACCACTACCATAAACGTCGAGAGCACAAATGAACAACTTAGCTGATAGTGTTTATAATAATCATTCGTTGATATGTAATATAGGCGTTCACTCGAAGGCTTCTTGTTCAATCAAGAAGTCATTAAACTTGCCTGGTGCAGGAGATAATTGATTCTCGGAACGGACAAGTTCGGCCGTCGCAGACCTGGTTGTAATACCACACCTTTTACTTGCGCCCAAACACGTTCGGGAGTTCAGTATAAAAAGCGCGACTTGTAATAATTATTATTATTCAAGCAGAGGAGCACCGAGTGCTAAATATCTCTATCTACAGACCTGACGTTATTCTTCTATGTACATTCATTTCTCTATACTGTCAATGTCAGATATATTATAATAGTCTATGGTGATATGGTCGAACAGTAGCACAGAGTATAAATTGAAAGCAATGTACTGTTTGACATAAGAACTTCAACATCGTTCAAACTTAAATTACCGCCAAATTTCGACTACACTTAGACCAATAATAATCGAAGAAGCGAAGCCACAATGGGAAAGTACTTTGAAAATGGCAACGTCCTTGTTATATATTACGAGTTGTAAGATATGTACCCACAAAAAACTTGTAATTACTTTGCCATGTAAGCATTGGTGTTAACACCCTTCCATTAGCGAGTGTCCAGCGCAGGTGGGTAATTGTTTACCTTGTATTTCGGATCAAGTTTTTAAATGAGCATGTTGAGAAATCATCAGCTTATTAAATTACTCGTTCTCTGTTAGTAGCGTAAACAAAGAATTTTAATATATGGGACACTGTAATTAAGAGATGAAATCCTTAAGGGTGTTATAACACACAGACAATTTATTAAACTAAAACAAATAAGATCATCGTTAGCTCTTTTAACGTTCCTTTGTTCGACACAGATTTTATCTGACATAAACAGGCTAAAGATAAAAATATATACTGCCACAATTACTATAGGTACTTGCCAAAAATAAAAAAATATTCAGTTAATTTTTTTTTATTTTAGCGATAAAATAAAAAAAATTAAATGAATATTTTTTTATTTTATCGCTCTCATGGTGTTAAAAATTAACTTCAGGTGAAACTTTTTTTAGCGACTTGACGCGAAAACAAGGCCACAAAGGTATGAAAGAGCCTATAGTTGTCATAAAATTAGGTACGGAAGCGGGACATCCCCTAAAACAGTGTGTACGACCGTACTCAGTGTTGCCTAACGTGACAAATCGACCGCATCAAAAACTTCAAAAGATTCCAAGCAAATTAACGTAAAAAAAGAAAAAAGAAAAGAAAGACAAAGATGAGTAAACTTTGTTGAATCAAGTTTAGTGACCTTAAGGTTCGTTACACTACGTTAATTATTGGTTACTTAAACTCTTGTTGGCTGAATATCGCATTTTAAGTGGCTGAAACGGGACTTTAAGCGATAGCAATCATACGCAACTGTCAATATCGTTTGTATTTTTACTTTTGTTTTTTTGACCGATATTGACTTGTTTCTTTGCTATTCGTTCCATGCTAGATTTTAAAATAATGTTATTGTAGTTATTATATCAAAGAGTAAATCGTGATAAATATTTACTCTGTGCACCAGTTTCTTCGCAGATTATTGGGTCTGTTATTGACAGTGTGACGGTAAACAGGTTTTCCTTAAATTATTTAATAAACTTTTAACACAATATATTGTGTATAAAAACCTTTCTGCAAAGAAAGATCTCTATTTTTATCACGCCATATCTTCATGACGCAATATTCTTAATAAGCGATAAATAATAAGGAATAGGTACGAATACATATCTTTACTGTTTAATATAACTAATTTTATCGTAAATTATAATATACAGTGTCATAGTAACGTCTGAATAGGATCAATCCATGAAAGGCTGCACAAGTTTTTACTGTATTTAAAGGAGAGTATAAATATACCTTTCTTCTCATTTTGTTTTGTACTTATTTTATAACATCGCGGTAAATAATATTAGACCAAAAACACAGAATCCAACGCTATTGAATTTTTACAAAACGGTCGTAAAGCAATATGCAACCGCGGTTAAATTCTGACGGATACCTACTCTAAGATTGACGTTTCAGAAATTCCAACCTATTACAAATATGTATTTGACGAGAACTTTAGTAAACGGAATACTGCAGTAGAATGGTTATAATATCCACATAATGATGATGTATGACGTGATCTTAACCAGTCCTGGTATAGTTAGTCTCATGGGTACATGTAACGATTGTATTTGTATTTACAGTATACGCAATTCTCCATTGTTCCGGATGCCTTGGACAAGACACAAGCCCTTTATCAACGCTGTTACACTAATTCCACATTGCTATTATGGTGCATAAGTCATCATACAGATATTCAACCAACCGGAAATGGTCCCGAGGCGCCTTTTACGTCAGGCCGGCATCGCAAATAAAGTTTTATGATGATCGTTGAATGATAATTATATATCTTGAGATAACTACACAGGTATCTGATGTTAAATTAGGTAGAGACTAATACATAAACAAATTTATGTGTACATGTATATGTGTATATGTCAGATAATTTATCACCTAGACACAGGACAAATACGCGTGGTTATTACACAAAAATGTGTCCTGTATAGAAATACAAGCTACAACCCAGTCAACAAAAGGGGGTCTTACGCTGAAGCAGCGATCTCTTCCAGACCTTTATTGAATGGAACTTATTAAAATCAAAGAAAAAGATAAAGACAAAAATGAGTAGGGCATATAAAATTTTAACTTGCACATTCACAAAGCTAGAATACTGCAATGGATATATGTATATATATGGGTGTACATGTACATACGTAGATATTATCTCTATAAGGGTACGCAGAAACTACGGATTTTCTTCTGCTACGATCTTGGCAAACACTTTCTTCTGTTCTAACTACTTCTACTTCTGTGTTCATGAAAGTCATCATACCTGTCCTTATGTCAAATTACTTTCTGTTAAGACGTCGTCTCTTTTACACACATAAAATCACGCCTCTATTTCCCCCAAGGAGTAGGCATAGCAATGTAGTATTCCCATGTTTCACCATGATGTTATACATCCCAGGGATAAAGCTCTTGGTAGAAGTAAAATATGCGACCCTACCTTACCACCTACCCACGCGGGGCCTTTAGCTCTTCGCATCCAAGCACTTCCAGCCACTTTGCGTATATCGCTACTCCACCCAGATATGTTAGATGTATAAATAAATAATCGACCCATTATAATTTCACTGTTGGAATATGGGTGTCCTCTCATATTGAGAAGGTTAAGGCCATAGTCTGCCACGCTGACTAAGCGCGGGTTGGCAGACTTCACACACCTTAGACGTTTTTTTATAATATAATTCTAAGGTGTGCAGGTTTCCTCACGATGTTTTAACGATATGTGATATTTAAACTTAAAACGCACTTTTATAAAGAGGTGCGCGCCATGGATTTGAACCCAGCACCTCCGTAGTGAGGGGCTGAATTCTTAACCACTAGGCTATCACTGGTTATGTATAGATACTTGTATTATAGGTAACATTACCCAATGACAAGTTATCCTTCTACGATTCCCGAAACTCGTATATGAATAGCCATTGTAACAATTTCAAGTACTGCAACAATGCCGGTGACGTCCGTGACTTCCTTCGATTCTGCCGTTTCCTTCAATTGTCCCACAGCGGCACCTTGATACTTGGTGTCTATGGATTGATGGAAAATTAAAAAATGTAACCTCGCATATTGTTGTCGTTGCTATTGTGTCGATATTTCAGCTATTTCGACAGATTTAAGGTTTCTATATCCGACGTAGCTGTTGAAGTTGGTGGTGTGCTGGGTATTAATGGACTGAACTATTTCTAGTTATTTGTCGTAGATTCTGATAATGTATGAGAATACTTACCAAGCTGTTACTTTGGGATAGTTATACAACTATTGTATAACACGTAATTTCGATATTTAATCTTTGACACAAATGTAAGTGGACTAACTGACATTAAAAGTCCTGTTCGTACAGCCCTATTCGAGATCGATAGCAGATGTCTATAAGCTGCAGCGGCCAGTTATAATTTATACCCGCTCATTTACTTATTTCTTCAGTTAAAAAATTCCGTTTGAAAAAAGCAAGTTGAAAATTTTAATTCAACGTTAATATCATGCCTGTAATCTCCGAACAGGTAAATTTTATTTATTTATTTATTTATGACATTAACTCCATCTTTACAGGTTTTCACCCAATGCGACAGAGTAGCCCTATTTATACATTTAAATAATTAAAACATACTTAAGAACTATTATGCTTTGGAATATCCAGAAAGTAGTTGTACATTCGCGAAAGACGGCAAGCAGAAACTGGATGAGGCTAGCATAGGATAAGACTCTATGGTGCGTAATTTGAGCAGACCTCTGTCCAAAAGTGGACGGAAACAGACTGCTAATGATGATGACGGACCTATTTCTTGTGTTTCTCTTAAACAGTTTTCCGTGTTGATCTCAAAAGTCTCGTTATAAATCAAGGGGGATCAATACAATAATTACTCTAGAAAATACTAAATATAAAATTATAGACGAAGTTCCCCGTTAATGGGAGTTGTGAATTGTTCCCTGCGATATTTCATGTTTCTTTTCATCTCAGGCCTAAGTACTTACTGAGTTGCTAATATAATAACGACCTGATAAATATTCAGCACGTGTATACACTTCAGTTTTTGTTAGTAAAAATGTTTAGCTATATACGCAGACGGGAAAGCATTTCTTAATATGTACATATTAATATGCATATCTAGCTCAAATATATAATTGTGTATGCTGTACTATTTTTTTTTATTAATTTTCATTGTATTCGTATTCTCATTTTACACAAGCTGGTATAACCAACTTTGTTATAATTTCTATAAAAAGGCGTCCTTGAATGGCAATATGTCCACTGTATGTCCACAATATGTCCATGTTGACTGGTCCACATATACATATTATTTGTCATAGAGTTATAAAGTCTCTGTGCACAGTGCGCTTTCCATCAGGTAGGATTGCGGTCAAATGCTAGCCTATCATGTAATTAAGAAAAAGTTATCTATGTCGTATCTAGTAAATTTGAATATGTAGTTTATTATCTGTCTGGTTTTCATAGCATAGGCTCTGTCTACTGCAGGACGAGATGGCCGTGTGTGAAGTTCTAAGATATTATATTACTAAAGATGAGGGTTTTCTGACTAAAACGTAGAATTGTGTAACACTAGGTATCTACACTGAACAGCAGACTGGGGTAAATAAATGTTGAAGTGTCTGCGGCCGAACGGACCAAGATTTACATTTGAAATGCGAGGGTCAGGATTTTATTGCCTTTTTGCGAAGTTAACTGCGGAACATGACCTCCGCTTCAATGTTGCCAGTAATATTTTAACGCCATTTGGTGAAAGCAACTACGTATATAAGCGCACAACGCGTTGCCGCGTAAAGTAGACGACTTTTTTAAGAGAGTACCTACTCTTATATAAAGCGTGGGATATTTCAGATTTAGACTTGGACCTTTATTAGATATTAGGGAATATAATGATCATCTGTATACGTTTTTAATACTTTTTATGTACACAATAATGTAGGTGTACGCCTAAGGCGATGTTATTATATAAATTGGATGGAGGAAAAATATGAACACAACTAATAACAACAATATGTCAAAATAACTCAGGTCAAGATTAACAGGAATATGAACTATCACAGCCTTTAAATGAAACCATCAACCTTTGATTTTTAGAACGGACATCGGTAATTAAACACTTATAAGTATTTTTGTCGTTTTTCGCATGATTTTTTTTATCGTTACCCTGTTGGAGACGAATTTCTTCTCAGAATAAAAGGGAAAGCCATAGTCTACCACGCGGAAAAATACGGATTGGCAGGCTTTATATGCATGAATTTATGAAATATATTAATTTTAGGTAATGTAAAATAAATAGTCCAAGTTATAATATATTGGAGATTGGATTTGTCATCAGCCTACTCCCGTCCATCTCTGGACATAGGCCTTTCCAATAGCACGCCAGTGATCTCGACCGTCAGACTACTAGGTTGGACACAAAATATCTATTGTCTAGTAAAATATCTATTGTCACTAGACTATTAGGTTGGACACAAAATATCTATTGTCAGTCGTTGCAGACGTTCCATCAATCTGTCAGGAGTCGTGCACAAGATAGCAATTTATCAATGGATACAGTCGCGAAGTAATTCATCTTCTCACTGTCAAACATTGCAACAGGATACTTGTGTTTGACTTTTTTGTACTTGAAAGAGAACATCTGAAATATCATCACAAGGTGAATAATATCTGAAAAAAAGTATTAAGAAATAAGTTAGCTTACCTACATTACCTGTGCCACGTAATTTGTTAGGTAACGTTAAAAAAGTACATCTCTTAAAAATGACTGCTCATAAAGCAATAAAATGAGCGGAAATGAACATTAAGGTAAGAAGAAAACAAAGAATACAGAAATAAAAAGGCGTGTAATGAATGGAGAAAATAAAGAACGCAGCTACGTCGTTGCTTAACAAGAACTTCAAATTGAAATAAGCTTCGAATTACAGGACTAAATCCGCAACGATCGGAAAATGAGATCTAAAGAGAAAGCCTGTAAAATAATTGCATTATCTCTCAACAAAGCAATAAGATAAACAAACGGTTTTTTGTAGAGGAATGCGTTTTATTTACGTATCCGGTAATAATTACATTTTTAATAAAATTTAAAGTATGCTTTACCTACATTATAGGGCCTAGATGATTTTTATAACTTTTGTCCATTAATCCTCATATTTTCCTTCATTTATGTAGAAAGTGCCGTTTAATCTTGAAAATGATTTTGTAATTTTTTAGGCTCGCGTTTGTTCTCGGATAACTATTTGTTTTACAATAAATAATGCTTCAATCGTTGCATGTTCTTTGTAGAAATTCTTTAAGAATGTACATATATTTGAAACTGTATTCGATTGTTATGTGATTTAGTACGCAAATTTTGAATTTCGCATTTGTAAGTGCTCTGAGGAAAATTAAATGCTTACTCCTTCTTAAGACTTGTTTCTTAAACGTTATGTAGTTATATAAAAATATTGCATTAGAACGAAAATGACAGTTTTGCACCTCTTTACTAGGCAAGTCGTGTTTCGACTCAAAATGTGTTGAATACTCAAATGAGTCGGTGATTAATGAGAACGACTGCGGCGTGAGAACTCTAATTACCAGTAAGCTTATTTGATTAATGTACATAAGCGTATTTAGCCGCGTAAGGATCGCAGTAAACGTACGAAGTTTGCATTAAACCAGTTCCGGGATTCGATTTGATGTCTATGCTATTTAATAACGAAATATTTTGGAACTTCTTTTATCGGTAATTATAACACAAACAGGTTCGTTTAATTAATTTTCTTTTGTATGGTAAGCTATATATAACTGAATACCTACCATAGCCGTAAATTATTTGTACTTACGTGATATTTCTACTGAGAACTCCTCATAAGGATATAAGCAATTAAATTTTATCTTCCCGCGTGCATTGTTCCATATGTACGCTTCCAGCGATAACATTTGGGGTTAAAGACTAGCCGAGTGGAGCAGGAAACGATTATGAGACTCGTTAGCGCCAACGTCAGTGTGTTCATATTGTTGAAGACTGTCCCGAGTGGATTGCTTCCTTTACACGCTCTCTAAGTATCATACGTGATCTTCACTTTGAAATGCCATAAATCAAATATTATGTTCAATACACAAGCGAGTGTAATAGTCTCGTTTCTTACTTGCAGTTATTTTCTAAACAGCGTTGATGTGTCACAGAAACAATTAATTGTGTAAGTGTACAATGCATTATGTAATTGTACAATTGTATAACGATTAATATTTGAATATAAAACGCGAGATTGGTTCGCGGATAGCAGAGAAAACGTTCCGCTCAAACTCATCGGAAATTGTCGTAGATATATGAGTTCGGAAATAGGGTAGTCGGTCCGGTTCTGTAAAAAAGATAAAACGTATTTATTACGGCGTCGCGCTGCTGATTCTCTCACGTATCGCACTAATGTGATAGGGTTCTCTTAGTACCGCTGTCACGTAAGTTTTATAATAAATTTCCCAGTGACTAGTTATAAGTTTTCAGACAAGTATTGCTAGACTTGAAATAATAGGAATCTATTTAAGATATGTACTTTTATTACTTGGCTTTTAGTGTATGAGTTTCATGATTAAGACATTCATTGGCTCTGCAAGCGACGAAGTTAAAGAGAATGTTATAGTCTATTTCCTTTTGTCAATGCGTATTGTTATAGGAGCGCGTCAGTGGCCAAATCGTTTATATTAAGTTATAAACTGCCCTATAAGCTTCTTACAATTGATGTTAAGTGTTAGAAAAATTACAAGTATTAAACATTTAACACTAAAAATGTCATTAATGATCTATAACCGTTATAAATTCAAATTAGAAAAGCCATGTTGAAAATGTACAATAAAAAATTCTTTATGAGACTTTTTGGTAGGTATTACATTGTTTTATGCCGAAAACCTATATAATCATGTAATGTAAAACTATCTAAACTAATAAGTGACATAATTAACGTAATCTAAGATTTCGATGATGCGTTCCTTTTCTTAAAAATCAGAAAATATCTATATCACAAAGAATTGGGAACATCGTACCGAATCTTATTTTTCTCGCCCAGACATCTCCACAGCAGAACAGACGCCCGACATGTAACATCGTAGAGAAATGTACAAGAAAATGATACCAACTTTAAAGGTTATAGTAGCAAAATTTTCTCTTTCACCGCTTTAGCATAAGTATACTTGTAATGATAACATAAATTAACTTATCTTTGATATGTACTACCTAACTTGCTGTTTTCGTGGTTAACAAATTTGAGGTTCACGGACTTTTTATTTAACATATTTGGCCATAGTTACTCCTACTTCAAGTATAACAATTTTTTAAATCTTTCTTTACACGGGTCTTTCTTTAAAATATACGAGTACGTTGACCGTACAGACGTGTGTTTATTTATATATAGGTGAATCGGTAATCGAATAGCTTTCATAATATTCATAATTTTATTCTGTCTAGTTCAACGCAGAACTTTTAAAAAAACTATGATAAATGATAACAACATCAACCCTTTTATTGTTCCACTGTTGAACGCGGGTGTTGTATTAGAATAAAAGACAATATGGTCAGATAGTAAACGTAATCATATAAATTGTCAATATTATGTTTCAACATCACAATAGAACAACATTTCGTTGACGTGAAAAACTAAAAGTTGTAAAGAGATATTATTAATACAACGATCAGAGTTTTTGTCAAGTTGCCAGTGAAACCCAATATTCCAAGTCTACATTCCTTTAACAGTTTCCAAAACACAGTTATTGTTATAGCGATAATAATTGACAGTTTACGGATAACTGATTCATTGTAGCTCGCGTTGGCTGTGTTCGCTAAACAAAGGACGACTTCCACGTCGACACTGTCATGTATGGGAATATTAAAAATAGTTTGAAATATTGAATGTAGTTCCAAAAGCAAATTCAAATATTTCTGTTTAGCGAATTAATGCTTTTTCCGTTTCTATAGATGTTTTGTTGTTGCCTGGTAACCATTTGATTTTTATAATATACTAGCGACCCGCCCCGGCTTCGCACGGATGCAATGCTGATATTAAATACACTACAGAAAAACTGTG
>DWDT01002160.1:0-14248 GCA_018245595.1 Microceris scylla | reverse complement strand
CTTTACGCATATTGAAATTAAAGAAACAAGAAAAAAGGAAATATGTAGTTTATTCACAGTAAGTAAACTAGTACAGGTAGGCAATATAAAGTTTATGTTGTACCCCGGCGGAAAGGCGAAAGAAAATCTCACAGCGCTCTAAATGTTAATGGTAAAACTAAATAAATATAACCCGATAGGTTTATTATCCGAGCTGCTTTATTTCATTGGAATAGGAACGGTTAAACTACCTAACTACTGTAATAAATGCGAAAGCTAGTGCGTTCATTTGTAACTCTTTCATACTAAAACCACTGGACGTATTAGAATGAATTTATCGTACCTATACATAGACTCTGACTTTTTATTCATGGAATAATATACAGAATATCATTAGTAATAAATTGAAAAGAAATTTGCAAATGGTAGCGCTACCATGACAATAGATCACGGTATCGTTTATATAATAACAGAAGTATCTCCCCTGCCCTCGTCCCCCATTCTCTTATCCTTCCACTTCTACCCCATCCTATCCATATACAGCTAGGTAAATATATACTTAATTATATCTAAAGTCGCAGATTAAGCCTCACGAACCTTTTTCTTTTTAATAAAGAAAATTATAAAAGTTCAACTGACGCCCAGCCAAGCGGGCGGATGTCTGCTAGTAACATACATATCTGTAGATACAGTCGAGCCGAGCAGATAAACCAAGGCTCGTAAGTTACCGAGAGCATCTCGTGTCGATATAAAATTAGGTGAATACACTGTGCAGGCCATTAAGCTGGAGTGCAGCAAGTCGTTTGCGGTGTCGCTGCACAGGGGGCGTTTATCGAGAACTCCGCGTGGGTGGACAACGTGAGTTATCAACTCGAATTTGTTGCAACCAGACTGCCAACTGCTTTGAAATATACAATTGATTGGAAATCTATCCTCGATACTGACATGCGTGTATCAAGAATGATAAATGTGAAGGTACCGCGTCCGGTTTGTAAGGATAGAGATATTCAGCACTCTGTGCTCTCCGTATACACCCTGAAGGACCAGATATGACGATATGATACGACTAATAATAACAAACGCAAATCTGTTTTACTAATTTATAACAACATTGAACGCACAAAGCAATTAGTCAACAATGACATGCTTAGAATGAAATGAACATTTGAATGAATGACATGTTCGAAATGAAATTTTCAGTGATTCAATAGAAGTGGTAATACACAACGTGGGACGGACCCACTGCACGTAGGAGTACCAAAATTGATACGTTCCGAAATCCAGTTACGTTCCGATGAACAAAGAGCGTTGTTTAGCGGTCCATTGTTTCGAGAAAATGCTTTATTGTGCCATGTTGTAACACTAATCATTGCCGTCATTGATGTAGGTATACGGTTTAATTTAAAACGTACCTAGTATTAGCATAGGCGAGGTAACTTGTTAGGAATATAAAATAAATTCTACGCTGGTCGTTAGCGACTATTCAAAGTGGTGAACGACGTTCATACTTTCTAACGTAATGAATGTTGCATATATGCAATGAATTAAGAGACGCGTGAAGAATATAGCGTATATCAGCCAGTTTGCATGTCGTGGTAATGAACATAAAATAAATATAATTCTATGGTCACTGTGGGTAGTTATCATCTTACAGGCGATGAACAATTGTGTAATACAAATTTTGTTGCATTTCAAAATTGTCATATTGCATGTGTGAATTATTACTATACCATACCGGTAGTTTTCTTACATGGTATGCAAACATCACCGAATGTTCAATATCTCTGTCCTAACAGTCATGTGCCTCTTTTGAATTCTTTATTCTCTTTGTACGCACGACGGTTTCGGAGACTTCTGTCACCCCATCGGCCAGTGTCGGCCCTATTCGATCAAGACAGGTAAGGCTCAGTATTATTATTATCTAACAAACGTGCTACGGCACACGTGACACATTCATACGATGTTTTTATAGACGAACGGTCCTATTGCTAAGCTTGTGGCCTACGTGTAATCCCTCGCTAATAATAGAAACATGCGTACATCTTCCTACAACGTGTTTTTCTTTGAGCCATTTTTAGAACGCAACAGAGAAACATTCCTAATGTGTGTACAATACACTGAATTCCAAAACCGCAGCACTCCCTTGCTACTGGCGGGGAATTCTGTTTCATTGTTGGGCAACGCGCGGTGTGTGCGGTTGTAACTAAACGCACTGAAACGGTTCATTTGTTCAACATCGTCTATCAATATTTGACATCTGCGGTTGAAATATCGTTTCATCAACATCAACCCTTCTATCGTTCCGCTATTGGACCACCGTGTCCTCTCATAATAGGAATGCTGAAGGCTAACGTCTGCCACGCATGAAAAGTGGGGCACGGCAGACTTTACACTCCTTAGAGAATATTATAGAGAACTTACGGCCTTCCTTCGCCGTTACAGCCACAGATATTTAAATTTTAAAATCTGCGTCATATGGTGCTCAAATTATTATTATTAAATTGATTATCACGCTAACTCCTTTATGGGTTAGGCAGAGCAAAATAAAAAGCAATATCAATGGTCCGTGTTTATAATCTAAATAAGCTGGTGAGTACAATGGTGAAAAATTGTCCGCGTGGCGTCCACTGCTGATTAGAAAGTAGAAAATATGTCAGAAGAAGCTCGTGCAGCACACAATGACGTCAGCTAATGACTCATCGCCACGCATCATGAAAAACGTCGCTTGCATCGCGCCGTCAGCGCATGAGGAGCGAGATTTCACAAAAAGAAATTATTGAACGGTAGTGAAATAGCAAGTGAGCATAGTAAATGCAACACCATGTCTGTATTTACCCGAAGAAGAAGGCAGGATAGCGTAATACACTATGTATATAATAGGCATAGTGTCCAGTACATAAGTTGCATAGAGTCAGCCAATCAACTATAGGTACCATACACTTTTTTCATCATCATCATCGTTAACTTTCTTATCGTTCTACTGTTGGTCACGGGTCTCCTTTCAGAAAGAGAAGGGTTAAATAATCTTTCGTTGATTTGTTCTCCAATCGTTGTTCATCACCACTTTAAGCCATAGGCCTCTATATTTACACGTCATTGAGCTCGACCTTTAATCCTTACTAAATTAGACATAATAAGTCGAGAAGCACAGAAGGCGTCATTCATAATGAAAACATACGAACCCAACACGATGGGAAAACCCCAGCGGATGATAGAGGGTCCCTTTAACAGTAATAAGACAGTATCCAGCTATTAGGACGATCCGAAATAAGATCGTGATGGCATTTAGGTCACGTACCAGTCCTTTCACGGAGACGCGTGACATTCAACAGTAGACATTCAACCAACAACAGTCACGACCAAAGTTCCCTCTAAACACGAGCACATAATATGAATCATAGACTAACAACAATATTGGAACAAGTGTTTTGAGTTTTTATTTGAAACTTCTGCAAATCACAACTTTTTTGTCATGTCCTCTAAGATGATTTTTAAATTTAGATAATGTTAACAAACAATATGAATCACAGACTGACAACAGTCCCGTAACAAGTGCTTCGAAATTTAATTTGAAACTATTTACAACTTTGCTTTAGATATAATGAACAATCATATACATATTTTCGTCCTGTTCTCTAGTAATTAAATGAATTTTAAATTGAAACAACATTAGAAAATGTACTAACAAATAATATGAATCTCGCACTACAAACGGTTTTGTAACAAGAGCTTTGCGATTTAATTTGAAACTAGAATATTAACAGCAAATTAAAATGAAGATATACATATATTTTCGTTGTTTTCTGTGGTGGTCTTGTGAAACGAATGTTAAATTTAAATAATTCTTTCAGATTCTTTAGACGTTTAATAAGATCAGTTAATCATAATTCACGTTACCCTGCCTGTTTTAAAAATACTCACTTTAAGAAGAATTTACTTTAAGCGTTATAGCTATGGCCTTAACCCTCTTAATATGAGAGGAGACCCGTATTCCAACAGTGGAATTGTAATGGGTTAAAAAGAAAAAAGAAAAGAAAAGAAAAGTTATAGAACATTTTTGGTCGGTCCTCTTTTTGTCTTACTCATATTATATTTTTTCTATCTCTTATCAATATTCTAAATTAAGTTTATATGAATTGTTACAATATTGTGAGCTGTATTAAGATTTAACTAGTGAACTAATAACATCGAAGTTAGTTGTGTCTGATAAAGATTAAGAAGTATATTTCGAAGTAGAATACAAATTTTGAACTACCGAAAAAGTTTAATTAGCGAGAATCCAATTGTGCCGACTAATTAGGTACGTTTTTATATTGGTTATTTCGCTAAGCATCAACTTTTTCAGTTTTAAAAATCGCTGCTTGATTTCCTCCTTTCGTTGTCTAAATCCCCGAATGCAACTATTGCAAAGTATCGACGGCCTTCAGCGGGAGAAAAAAATAAGTGGACATTTGGTTTGCCTACGAGCGGCGAGGCGAGGAGGGAGCGCGCGCCGTGCGCTTCCGCCCGGAACGTTCTCGCGGCTGTTCACTAGTGTTTAACGTTTTTGTTTACTTTAAACACCAATTTACTATTGGGCAAACGCAGCGGAGCATACCTGCGGTGACTAATGACCCTGTTGCACAGTTACGAATGCACCCAAATCGCAAAGACAACGCTTGGCTGGCACGTGGCACGTCACGCCGCCGCCAGCACCGACCGGTCTAGTCGCTCAATTCCCCGTCATAATTGCCGCCATTAAGATGAGTCACGCTCAGCGACGAGCCCGAACCCCGCCCGCTTTATCAATCGCATCACATGCGCCGAGATCACTCCATATCTTGAAAGTGATCTTTGTTATATTCGTGAAAATGTTGTGTTGCCGAGCGCGGTGCTCATTTGTTACGCAATTAGTATAAACGGTCTGTTATCCTCCAATGAGCTGCTGGGACACCTGGCAGGTCCGAAGTGTTAATTGATCGTAGAGAAAGCATCGGTCGTTGTCTTTTCCGCGCGAGGGCCTACACTAAATGCGGAGTGGAGCCACGGGTGACGTCACCGAGGATAATTAGCAGGCGAGAGCGCGCCGCACGCGTCCAGCTCGACCAGCCTCGCGAGGCTTGCAGGAAATCGCCTCTTACATCACCACCCGTACATGACATGCCGATAACGAATGTCTATAAACAAGCCTCCACTGTGTCGGGAATATGAAATTATGTAACAACTAATTTGCGATTCGATAAACGACAGTGTTTTATTCCAATCGTGCAGTAAAATAAACAATAACCAATATAAACTTATGGCGCTTTCATTAGTAATTGGGAAATATGATTCAATGCAGACATTTATAATATAATTATAAAATAATAATAATATAATAATAAATTCATTTATTTGCTCTAAATACAACTTAACATATTATAGCGTATGAGCAAAGAAGTACAGTGCAACCCTACAATAAAATACAAAAGACTAAAATATTCGATACCAAATAAATAGGTACGAAAATGAGCAGTCGGTGACACATATTTAGTAAGGGCGAATACTTTTGCCGCATAACAAATAGGGTGGAAGTTAACGGGTGATGTCATCATAATGTGTTTGCCTTCGTACAATGTCAAATAAGCTATGTAACTTGTTGTTGGCAGGCGGATAGATAAAATGACTGTAAATTAATGTAATGTGAAATTTGGAATTGGATGTCGAAGAAGTAGGTACGTAATATTGGAAAGGATAAAGATATTTAGCGCTTGGTGCTTACCTCATAATGAACCTAAAGTGATGATAACGTTATAATAAATGCCATGTTATTACGGTGAGCGGATGCCAACTAGATATTTTCTAAGGCGATAGTCGTATCAAAAGCTTATAATCACCCCACCCATTATATCCTACGCCTGCGAAGCGTCAATCTGTTTGACGACCGAATTCAATTAGTCAGTGACAGCGTCGATCGCGTCCTAAAGACAAATCGGTTCAAAGCGATGTTCGCACTGAATCGAATACATGGATGGACTCTGGGTTTCATCAGGGGAATAGTAGCATCCATCACCCGCGACGCTTTAGAAGTACGCCCCACTGCCCACCGGCGATCAATACGGTCATCATTAATCTTGTCAAATTCTATTCCCTACTACGTATCACATGAGTGAAATCCATATAGAACACGATCATTAAATCTAACTACATGTGACATAACAAATCGTAATTCAAAAAATATTTAAAAATCAACAATGGATGTAAACGAACAAACCGCTGCCACCAAAAAGAATTACAGAAACGATATAATAACACCGTACAGTGAAAATGTCCCCTTAATAAGGCGCATTTATAAATAGTCTGTCACGGAGCAAGAATGGAGATTTTGAACAAAATATAGCTGAGGGCGGCGTAGCGTGAGGAACAAAACGAAATATCGTGTGACATATGAAGGAACACTAATTTAAGTTCCCCGTCGGACGTCGGAGGGCCACCGTAAATCAAGTCGCTCCAGCGCACGAAATATATATACATATATTAATTATTATGAGTGAACACGCCCAACATGCAACGACACCTCCGATAATGTTATTTCCACAGAGACATGAATATTAATATTAATAATGTTTCCATACAGAATGGTGACGCAAATTATAAATGGAAACCAAGCTGAGCTTACACCATCGATAAATACAAACCACAAAACAAGTAATAAAAACCACATACAGCAATTGTTTATTTTTATTATCATATACACATTTAATACTTTTAATACTAGTCATTAGGCTTTAAACCACGTAACTTCATTTATCTTCTCCTAATGTGATCGATTTGTGCGTTTTATCTACATGAGCGATTCGAAGAGTTGTTGGTACGACGTTAAATGGACAAATGGAGAGGCGTGAAGAGCCGTTATTGCCAGATCAGCGTAAGGGCACGTGCAACTATTTTTACCGGTGGCCAGATACCGTTGATCTTTTTCGGTGCAAGCTTTTAAGTTTAAAACAATTTACACCTGTTCGAGCTTTTCTAGTTCATCGAGCTTTCACGTTCGAAGATTAAGAACATCTGACGCCTTACGTACTATAAAAGGTTTTTTGTCATCACAGAACCATTGTAAACCAAAATAGGAACATTTTGAACACATCAATATTGATTAAAATAAAGTCTTCTTTGCTGGCTCTATAAATATTTTCACGGTGAAAAAGCTTTTAAATGATGAAACTCGTGCTCTCGCCTATTAGTCCCTTCAATTTCATTAAAACGGTTGCCGTGCGTGTATCAAAATTTTCAGAACGTAAGCCGTTAAAACAGTTTCGTACTCGTATGTAGTATATTCGTTGTTGTAGGTACCTATATTCGTTGGAAATGATATAGATATATGTTGTAATTTCGAATTACACATCAAATTCAAATGATGGCAACACACTAACGTATTCTATTGTGAAACAAACGTTATAACAAGACGTCTTGTTTTAACAATAACAAAAAAATTATATATACTTAATGGACAAGGACAGACAATAAACAGTAAAATTATTGAAACGCGAGGGATGCAAAAAAGAGAAAAGAAAACGGATTCGGCTCCGAAGCTTTGAATATAAAGAATCACCGATATAACTGGAGAACGTAAGACATCCTTTATTTGGCGCACAACGAACGCAGTGTGCGGGGTTGCGAACAAGAGTTTGAATACGAAGCAGACGATTATAAGGAGGTGAATAATTTCAAAGCAAAAAAATACCAAACGAGCACCGATTTATGTTTTGTGTTAATCATTAGTCCAATAATATTGCTGAAATATTATGTATATGTTTCACATATTAATAGACAGTAACACACAAAAAGTATCAGACGGCGTGTAGACAGGCAAAAAATATCATAAATAATTCAAAACGCGACACTCGACTCGGTGATTGCACAACTAAACAGTATATTCATTAAAAATGCACTTTCACAATAACTGATATTGATGAGGTAACATGAGCTATATTTATATCAATAAACCTACTGATCATGAAAAACATAACTTTTCTAATACTTCCCAAATAAGTACCATATATGAAATATTAAATATTAAATATACATAGTTATGAACCTAAAGTCTTACTAAAATGTCTTTTTACGTTCACATGAAAAGTCTTTTTAACACGACAAGTACCATAAGCGTGCACGATGAAAAAAGCACGGAGCTTGCTTAGCTTTAAAGCGGCTGCGGGATAGTCTGCCGCGCAAATGGGGCGGCAATTAAAATTTCTGTAGTCCACTCCATAGCGCTAATGAGGAGAGCTTAGGCTCCCCCGAGTCAACGACGGCTCCGTCAGCAAAGTAGAAAACCAATTAATGTTAAAACTCCACCGACTTTAGAGAGTTGCTTTTCTGTTTTGCGAATACGAGTGTGACCAACGGCAAAAATTCCGATTCGTTATTTGGTAACGACTCCAGTAGAGATTTTGAAGACTAATGCTTAGACATGTTCAACGAAATGATATGTGTAATGCCACAACTTGTAAAAAGTTAAAAAGTTTGTTAGGTTTAAAATGTTTTCGTAAAAAAAGCAAAGCTGATGGAAAATCATAAACAGAAATAAGTGATTAAAAGAAAAAGGTAAACAAGTATTAAAATGTGGCACGAGAAATCCCGGAAAATGTACCTAATATATACAGACAATTAGACAAAATGTTTCCAGTACAAAAATGTATTAAGACAAATGTACAAAAAGACAAAATGTTGACCTAGAAAAATATAGTTAAACAATGATTGTGGTGTTTAGTTTCCACATAAAGTCATTATTTCATGATTCAGATCACGGCTGGAGGAAAGCGCACTCGAGCCGCCAGCGGTCTACTTCACCATGTTTTCTATGGCTCGTAACGGTTCATAAAAATGTCGAGTCATGATTAACACTTGGCACAATTGTTGTCTTATTAGTTAAGAAAACTACTTGAAAAGTAATAGCCGTCACCACGCTGTTTGAAATATTTTTGTTTGATAGTATAAAAACGCGATACCTTCATTGAAGTTATGACCGGAATTGCGTGCAGGAAACTTTCAGCACGAGTTTGTTTAATAAATTGATCCAGTGTTTAATGGATATTATTCTAAATCTGAGTGAAGGAAAATAGAAAACTACGAAGGTGCTAATGAGTATGCAATTTCAAAAATTGATAAATGACGCATAATAATTTTTTAACTTTGCACATAATGAACTATTAAAATATTTAAGTATGTACTTTTACTATTACAGTGTCAATTATTTAAAAAATAACATTCTCCCACCGCCTACGATAATGTCAGGAAGATATTGTCAGAAATATGTTTATAATACGTGGTTAATACAATTTCCCACACATCAATTAAGTGATCCTCAGATTCTGTTTACTGATAGCAAAAGACGATTATGTACCATTTAGAAAATGGAAATTTATTTTTAAATTGGAAAATCATCAATGCACTACGTATATTTTTTCATTCTGTCGATAAAATTTATAAGTAAGTTTAAAAGATCAAAAGAAAATAACATGACCGCTTTGAAACTTGTCTGACATACTACATAATTAGCAATTCATTATCCATACGTTGAACTTAATATCAAATAGTAATCGATTCATCAATTAATCAAACTCCGGCTCATTGACAGGGCGCGAGATACTTTTAAAGTCTTAATAACTATGTGTCTTAGTTAACATAGAACACTATCAAAGCTAATTAAAATGACAAAATATCAAACGAAATGGAATGGTTTAGTTATCTGCATAATTATATGGATGTATAATAAATCTTCTGTCAAAAAATAGGGAGGGTATTGCATGAAAACTCACGATGAGTGGACAACAGAGTGAAGGTTATATTTTATTTCTCCCCAACTTAAAGACCTATTCAACTTTTCCGCACTCAATGACTTTTTTTCGTTTCCACTTCATGTTTTCGTGGGGCATGAATATTATAAAAAAGAATATTTTTCACACAATTTCGGAACGAACACTGCAGTGAAACAATGGTTACAAGTTGGACACATTCAATATAAATCGTGAGCATTGTTTTAAAATGAATGGAGAAAAATATGTTTCCACAAAGTAATTTAGACAAAATACCTAACTGATATTAACGAAAAGTGAAAATGGATTGGTAAACCTTGCGACAAATTAATTTTGCCGAAAGTTCTACACAAAATTGATGACCAGTGAAAAAATAATTGGTAGCGTATACCGATTGAGATGTATGTATGTGTGTATGGTAATGTATGTGGGGGATGTGGAGCGTTCCAATTTTCGCGTGACGGTGGAAAGCCACCACCGCGTGGCACTCACGTGAGCGGCGCCTGCGCACCCGCGCGCCTGCCGTTCGCCACTATTGGAGAAATTCAGATAAAACGCGATAATCGTAACGCTATTAACATTCTAGCGTTGCCCGCAATCTGTTTAAACGATATCCATAGAGAATGTTCGTTCGTAAATTGTACTATGTAATTGTAATACGGTGCGGCCAGTGAAAGCAATAACAATGATAATAAATGGCCGTCCAACGTAAAAGTAAGTGGTGCAAATGTACAGTGAGATTTTCTAACTGGTCCGTGAGAATGAAATGTATCAGAAGTTGATTGGATATGTCTAGGGTTACGAGAGTGATAGAATAATAAGAATAATTAGATGGACGTTAGTTAGAAAGAGACCAAAAAATAATAATCCACGAGACAGCAGGTTCTGTATAATTTGTAATTAAAATTTCATATTTTGTATAATTAACAAACACGGGTATGTGGAAGTTTGATAAAAGAGTATACGAATTTAATTTACGACAAGATACAAACTTAAAAAACATTAACCCAAATTTTAAACATAATGAAATATTTTGATTATTTTTAAATAATCATGTTTGCCTCCACTTCTAATTGTGCAGGTCTAGAATGTTTGTTGCAACACGCGAGGGAGGTAGTTATTTTATAAATATGCATATGGGTCCAACACGTTCTGAAGTTATTACGACTCTACTCCCACGAGTCATTCTAAACTGAGACAGGGCGGGGTAGCTACGGGGGTTGTAAAGTCGCAACCACGCGTGCGTCGACATGCATTCCATGTCACTCTACACACAGCAGGTGGTGTGCATTTAAATTAAACTTTACTAAAGGGTGTAAGATAGACTCCATAGATGCACGAGTACCTATAGATATTAATGTAAAGTATTTTCAGTTATAGGATTACTTGTAATTTTTTTTAAATGAAGTTGTAATATGTGAAAATTGACTTTCGTTTATTCATTTAGCAATCAACATATTTCCAAGTAACATAGAGATAAAACCGCACCGTGGAATACAAGATCAGCAACAAGGGGAAAGTTTTCCCAGGTCAGGTTCATATGAGCACGTTGTAGGTGCGTGAAAATAACTTATTCATGATAGTTCTGCAAGGTGGGCGACTGGTATCGAGCGCGGGCCGCCCAAGGGTTGGGGAGGGTCAACGGCCGTGCCGAGGTGATGTCATCCGCCCTACAGCTGACGGTGACGTCACCCCGCCGCCACAACAAAACCAAAACCTGCCCTAAACAGTAACACTCAAGAGCTAATCTCACACCGAACGACCCAATGTGGTCACCACATGTCCTCGTCCGCCATAGTAACATTTGATACCGTGTAGTTATTTGTCTATTGACATACATATGAATGTGTATATGTACAATATATCTAAGTGGACCAATCAATGCGAACTTCATTGGTGCGAAAATACGAATTCGACAGCTGTTACAACATGTATTTTTCCGTTGAAAAAATGCAAATATTTTCATGAACCAAATTTTCGTACCGGCTATCCACCTTCTGCGCGTAAGGTAAATAAATATTTCATCGGAATGGTGGTGACGTTTTATTTAAAATTCATTTTATAATTAGCGTTTCTATTGTTCTATTGATTGTTACTATAAACAATTCTTCACCATTGACAGCTTTTTGGAACAAATCAATATTTTGGTATTAAAAGTAAAGTAAGATGAAAAAATTAATTATTCTGAAAAAAAAATTAAAATCCCAGCATAACTATAAACTACCATATTAACAATGATGTATTGATAGTTTATAGTTATGATTATATGTCAAGACATACAAAAGTTACACCGTAATTAACAAGCGCACCAACGATTATATATATGTAGATAGATAGTTATCTTAATATTTATCTCTTTAAATACACGAAAGAAAATAAGCGCTAGAAAATAGTGATACTGGCCATCGAACATAGTGGAACGCAAGTTTTCATGGACCGAAAACAAAACGTTCATTCATCGTTAACTAAATGTCAGACGCGGACAATAGCCCAAAAGTTTGAAACAAATGATTAATTGAGCATGTTTTAAGTGAGGATGCATTAAAAGAACAGCAATGCCGAATCGAACCAAGTACCGTAGCGGTGGCTAGCGGGATCACCGTGATTTCTCATCGTAAAACGGACAGCCGGCCGCCCGCGAGCCGCGACCCGTCACTCACCGAATTGTGTTCTTTAATATCTTCAGAATATACCGCGCGCAACTGTATATCTAATAACGATACCAAACGGTAACCAGCATGAGAATCTAGCTCGCAACAATCCCAGTGTACGAGAATACGTCAGATCGAAACGTGAAGATAGCTCGAACAATGAAAGCAACGCCACTAAAATGCAAATAGAACACCATGAGGAAATTTCATATGTTACAGAGATGTTATTAAACAGAATAATTCATATTGTGTGCAATATTCGCAGTAGTGGCACTAATAAATTAAACTCGAAGGCGGTTTGATTCATCGATGACTAAGATCGTTTTTTAGGAGCGCTGAAATATTGCGTACTGAGAAGAGTCCGACGAGTCATCCGCACAATATGGCTTGAAATTGTGTTAACAGACACACACATGGTAACATTATAAACAAATTTTAATGCAAGTACATTTAAATTGAAAAATTTTAAAAAGTACATTTAAATTGCAAGTACATTTAAATTGAAAAATTTTAAAAAAACTTATAATAATGTAAAAGAAACGTTACGTGGATAATGTGTATGATTGATGAACAGATGACATGGTCGTAATGATTTGACAAATTCCTCCCTCAGTGACTTGCATGACGACCGAACGGCATTTTTGAACTGTATTGAATGATAGGTGACAATGTTACACATATTGACGACGTACATATATTTAGCGACACATTTCGGCGACGTCAACTTCAACACAGACATCACTCAGGTGGTTGCTTTGTTTTGCGACATTTCAATAGGACATACATATATCTATCTGTCTTGTCGGCCGTCTGGTGTGCACAATGGAGGCCAGGCCATTGCAACAACCTGTGCAACCGCCGCTATTGAGACCGGCGATCTATCAAAGATAGAATTCATTAGTCTGCCGGCTAACTGTACAGATAATTACAAAACAGATAATCTCGAAACTGGTAATTGTCTTGAATAACAGATAATAACAGAACTCCCCGACAAGATCGTAACTGTGGAATAACTCCTTTTACAGTTTTTATAGAGCCAGTGGCTTGTCATAAAAAAAAAATTGAAAATCAAATTTGTAATTTTTCTGTCTCTGTAGGGTCACATTATTTGCATTTAAATCGTGATTTCAATTTACTTCATTGCTTTTTTGGAGGAAGTATTCAGTGCTGAAATGTTGATCGTAACTCCCAAAATATATGCATAAGCAATTAGTTGCATGAAGTCGATTACGGCAACGGTAACACCCTTCCGCTAATTCAGCTAGTAACGAGTGCATGTTTTGTTTAATCTTACTTTATAATTAGAAACTTTTACTGTGCACGGCTTTCATATTGTAATTGAGAGTCATAGTTTCTCTCCAAATTGACCATCGTGTTTACAATCTAATTACTATTATGTGGAAAGAAATATTTATATACATATATGTGTGTGAGATTGTTGGAAAGTTTTTGTTCGAGGTGACGATCTAGTTCACGAAGAGTGGAGAGGAATTCGCCGCGTTGATGATGCCGGGTGAGTATATCGAGCGCTGGCGATTCATCACGGGCTGGAACGAGTGCAAAACAGCGTTTAAGGCCATCGTGCAATAATCCCATTTCCACGGTGTAGGTTCGTAGACCCCCGGCGGCGGCGCGCTCGGCGCTCGCGTGATCGCGGCGCTTAGCCCACCGGCCATCGTTTTAATTAGTCTAATTGAAAGAAGAACCACTCGTCGTGCCCACAACTTTGCTTTTATGTTTATTGTCCTTCGACTAATACGAATTTAAGTCTGCCAACCCGCACTTGGCCAGCGTGGCAGACTATGGCCTTAACCCTCTCAATATGAGAGGAGACCCGTATTC
>DWDT01002159.1:0-14249 GCA_018245595.1 Microceris scylla | reverse complement strand
CAGACAAGGGTCTGGCGACCGGCTGAATGCCGTATAGCGCAGCCTAAATAGGTAGGGCTAAATGCTCTGGCCGCCGACAGGCAGCAGCGTCGGCGGTGCAAAAAGCTGTGTCCTGCGATCTCCAACCCGCATGCCTAGCATGGAGATTACGGGCATAAACCCCCTTTTGGGGGAGGCCTATGTCCAGCAGTTGACTAAAACAGGCTGATGATGATGATAATGATGTTTAAATCATTTATGGTCACAGCTACTAACTTAACAATAAATCTTATATTACAAATATCAAATTCTTTAGTTTGCAAATTACGTCATAATGTGATATTGTATTATTCATTAATTTCTCCGCAACGCTCAGCGCTCGTCGACGAAGAAGCACATATGTATGTACTTTATTTTCGGCTCGGCGTACGTTTATAACGTGTTTTAAACGTGGCAATGGTGTTTGGAAAACTTTTTCATGTTTGGAGTTTTAACCGATTTATTTGGCGTTTATTGGCTCAGAAGTATTTAGAGATCTACGAAACTCCACGATACGAGGCTCAATGGACTTCGTGACGACGTTATTGATATTTTTATGTCTTTCCTAAGGGCATTTAGGTCACATGTTCCTATTATTAGAATACAATAACAAAATCAAACACTTATTAGGATTATTTCAAAATAAATATGTATAATACCCCAAACCGTGTCCGTCATACTTCACTTTACAGATGTACATGATTTAGAGTCACTATTGACGTTTTTAAATAAACATTTCGTAGTCAAGATAAGCTTATCAAAATTCCCAGGTTCGAATCACCTTTGATTTTATTATAGCACAGCCACTGTGCTTATCACGGCCATCGCCTTTGATTATCATCTCCAAACACGATTAATAACTCTAAACATAAGATTTTATTATCTCAGGTCAGAGATATGTCACTAGCGCACAGTATTAAATGCCTCATGACAGCATATTGTCACTGCGTCTTTCAGCTCCAAACGCAACAGCTGCTGAGGAGAATATTCCTGAATCTTATGATTTCTCTAAGCGCTTTAACAGCATCCGTGGCGTTATTTACTAAATACAATCAGAATAGTCTGCGTCACAATTAAGACACACACAAATAATCGTAGAACATCATCTAATAAATTCACGTCAGGTAATCTAGTCGACGTCGCGGACACAAAACATAAATACTCGGAGCTGGGCGAACAAGTAGTTTGCGAGAAAGACGGTAATTTAGATACTGCATGTATCTGATATGTTAGCTCATACGCAGATAGCACTTAATGTTTCTTTAACAAGCTTATATTCGTAGGTACTTAAATACTAAGACAATTTTATTCCTAGAGATCTCGTGGTATTTTATAAAAGTTGACAATGCTTAATTAAGTATACAAGCGGGTACGTATGTTTTTTCAACATACTAAAATCTCGAACCATTGTGCTAAATATGACCGCAAATAAATATTTAACACACAAAATTCATACACTGTATCATAATTGTTTCTAACATTGCATCATTTTTTTATTTAAGATGTCATATCAATATCTTAAAATGTTTAGTTATAAATAACTGAAAACCTTATTAGCTTGCACTACTTCAAATTTCTCGCGGTAGAATTCAGTGTCTACGATAAAAATGTTTATGCTAACTTTGAAAATACAACAATTATTATAAAAAGCAGAGTTAATTATAATATACCCCAAGTCCACACAATCTGTAGTGAGACGGAAGCGCTGTGGCACCTTTTAGACGAGAATATAATTGAGAGCGATGCGCCAGTCGCAAGGTTTAATTGTCACAGGGGAACAAAGAGAGCTGACAACACTAATTACCAGTGTTGCCAGTTAAATTTACGTTTTTTACACGAGTGGGTCTTTTATAATGTTATAAAAAATGTGGGTTAGTGGTCACCTTACTTCATATTTTATTAAAAAATCTAGTGCAGAGTAATTTTTTGCTTCGTTATAAATCTTAATTGTTTTTGCTCAGTTGTTGTTTTAATTATGATGACGTCGTTTTATTTCAGCATTATTAACACTCCATGTTTTATTCAAGAAAAGTATTTTATTTAATGATGTATGAAATGTGTTTATGAAATGTGTTCTGTACTTTAGCTTCCTTATTATTTCCTTTGTTTCTGTTATGATCAATAACCGTATCAACTTTGTTTTCTAACGCTACAATCTCAATTTCTGCAAAAAATTAGCCGTCTTTTAAATAACCATCATTATTATCATCATCAACCTTTTTTATTGTTCCACTATTACACACGAACCTCCTCTCAGGCTTAGAAGGGTTTTAAACCTGTTCTAGATCTGAAGAGAAATTAATCAAGCGATTGCTATTTCTTACTAACCGAATGCGATGAGTCAAACCCTACTTCGAAATGACGTAAATAAGGAAATAAAGGGACTACTGGCCACTACTAACGAAGTGGCCTTAAATTTGTTTTACTACAAATCTATTCGCATAATGAAGAAGCAACGAAGAAAATAAGTGGGACTAAAATGTATATTTTGACACAAATCGCTACCAATTTTTGGATTTCATTGATTTTAACATTTGTTGTCATAATACTTTTCTATCGCTGTCAGAATTCAGAACAACTTTTACCCTGGACATATTTCAACTTTGGAGAAACCGAAGCTACAGGCAACAAATACTGTTATAGGTACTAACTCTCAAAAATATTACAGTGCAATCCACACATTAATACATCTATAAAAAAGCTAAGAAATATACCTAACAAAATTACAAATATTACGAACTCACTTCTGATGGTGTGGGCACACATCAATGCGAAATCGATGTGCAAAAACCACTACGCTTATCAATTAACAGTTTGACTAAGTGTTGGATGGATAACCGTAGACCAGGAAGTGTTTACAATATAACCACACTGGAGCGCCTCATATGAAAGAGAATAGATTTGTTATCTAGAACCAAAAGTTCATTTCATCTAAAACGAATGCTTACCACGTCGCAAAATACAAGAGACCTTGTTAGACTTCTTCATATGCGGGCGCTCTGTGTCAAGGGGCCGGCGAAATCACACCGCATGTTTGATTGTTTGAAGGTTAAACCACTATCAAAAATTGGTCCTCTATCTACTCATAGGAAACATGTACTTTTCAATTCAGTGAACTATTTAAATTTTGTATTTAACTTGAAAGGTTCCATATTCAAACTCGTACTAGTAAACCTCCGAACCGCCCATTACATACAATGAAAAATATAAGAATCTGACTTTTCTAAAGTTAGTCATAGGGGCAAAGTTATTAACGTTTTTCTTATTAACCGTTTAATTATATTATTTTCATATATCTACTAATATTGTGCTCAAATACAGGAGAGTTTTACCTGAAAATTGAAGAAACGACTAGAACCTTAAAATATCTCGATTCAAAATAGTAACAAATAAATTGCGCCTATTTCCGATTTACAAATATTAATAAATTCTATAAGAACGCACAAAATAGCAAAGGTCATTTGATTATCCTGTTTCGCAAATGATCTATCGATCGATTGATCGAAATTGTTCAAAAGAAAATAGCTATGACGGATGCAGTGTTGGAGAGTATTTCGTATTATATCCCCTCTATCTCTAGACCTTTTATCACCTTTGTGTTTGGATCAAATAAACATGCAAAAGAAAGTTGACGCCGAACCGCCTTTTAGCTTTCGATCCCGCAATTCAGAATATTGAATCTGGCAACACTGTCAAGTACCCCCCCAAAGAGGGGGGATGTTAGGCGTGTGGCATGGAATATTATCTTGGCAGGCTTACCTCTTGGCAAATGGTTGGCATTTCGAGGCGTAACGAATCCGTCCATATTCCGGTTTTGTATGCAACCTATATTCGTTAGATGAATGCTGAAAAAAATTAGGTTACAATGTTATGGGGAGAACTGGGTATTTTTATCACGTCCATATGTACATGTGTATGTATGTTTTGGGAAGTGGAATATGTTTCTTACATGCATATAACTCGATGATAATGATCATAAAGTAGAATGGTAAACTAGAAACAGCCCGATCACAACAGAATTTGATTTATGAAAGTTTTAGTCAAATAGACCTGATCCAAATGTTTCAAATATTAGTCTTGTTTAAAAATGTTCCACTGTTGGTCAGCTACACTTCTGAATACGTGTCCTATTGGATAAAATTTAGTAATGTTCTCGTGAAGGCTATCAATTGCAAGCGGGCGACTCACGTATGTCCAATTTTTCAAATGATGACTGAACACGGTCGCACGAGAATAACCGGCACTGCATGCGCGTAGTGACTGCCACATGCACTTTGAAAAACAAATTTACACTTTCATGAGTTCAAACACGGATATTTTTGTTAGATTTTGCCGCTGCATTATACATACATATATTGAGTAGGGATTTTGGGCGGATTTAGCACATAGATATATTGAAAAGTGAGAATAAATTCCGTGACCATAGTAGTGAATGTCTGAGAAGAGTTTCTTACAAAAACATTTTTATACAATGAAATTGTCGTTCATTTTGATAGTGTCGTTTTAATATATAAAAGTTTGATACATACATAGATGTGCGAAGAAGGGAGTATCAACTAGTATAATTTACACGTATAATAAAGCAGGAATTTGAAAGAAATAGTAATTGTAATCGATTCATAACACATACAAACTCCATAACAATCGTTTCTCGAAATTGTTTCTAATAGTATGTCTGTTCGTTCATTACTCAAAAAACTATTGGAGTGTTTTCGATGAACTGAAGTGACGATAATTTCCTATCAGCTCATAATCTAGAATATTTTTACGGAAAGAGAGCGAAGTAGCAATCAGCGACTACTTACAAATAGAACTACAAGAATCGGAAATATTAATGTACAATTCAAAACTAGTTTAAGTTTTCCCTTAAAAACGTTATAAAAAAAATCAAATGTCCCTACAGTTGCGCACTTGGAAAAAATGTCCCATTGGGATGAGTGGCGTGTCGCTGTTTGTGTTAGCATTAGCGTCCGGCAGTGGTTGCGTCCCCTTGTTCTAATCCCGCACGACCTGATTAAATATTTGTTGGTTAAGATCCCAATATAACAATTAGTGTATATGATCCGCTAAACGAAGCTCCATAAAGAATGAGCATAATATACTTGTACAACAGTTTCAGATCTGTAGGTCTTATTTTTTTGGATTCGAAAAATTAATAAAACGCGGCCGTCATCAAGTTCCATTTTATCTCATTATTGTATGTATACGGGTATCCTTCCAGAATCAGAATAATTAACGTCATACGTTACGTTGGTCAAGTACGAGTTGGTAGACTGTATACACCAGAAATAGAGCATTTTTGGGTGTACACGTTATTTAATCTCATACAAGATATGATTAATATAATGACAACAGGAATGATAAAAGTAAATATGCCTATCCAAAGTAATGTGTACTTTCTGGATAACGATGTTGTAAAAACGTTTCTGTACACTCGACATTGACTGACTGCTCATAGTGCCAAGATTTGTCGTAACAGGAGCAAGTGTTTAGTTAGGTATTGTGTCTTTTACCTATTATAAAAATACAGATGCTTAATGGTTTACATCACGATTGCCAGATTTCAATACACGGTTTCAACATGCGCACGTCCAGTGTACAGTTGTAGAGACACAAAGTCCCCGCCGCCAAACGTTTTAGCTGACGCTTCCACTGTTTGTTTTGGTGTTAGCTGGGCTAATGGCCACTTGGGCTCTGTGCTCACTGTTGTGTAAATATGTTTTTTTACTCCCAATATATTTTTTGTTACATAAATACATATCAAATCTGTAGGAATAGAGATATACATATATCCCTCGGTGCACTGACATGAAGATCTAGTAACAAAAAATGAGTAATAATATACCCAAAGTCGAGCAGTGATTGATAATATATAATAATAATTTAGGTGACCATTTGTATTTAAATTATAATGTAAACAGTTAAATTTTGGTTTGTATACAAAAGTAAAAAATATGTGTGTCGGCCATTGTTACCATTAATTAGTAAACGAATTGCTGTCAAAGCTAACACGTTTATTGCTCCACCTCCGACTTTGCCGTTACGCCGTTACACTAGCTTCAACATTATAAGGGTAATTAACTTCAAACGGTTCCACGGCAGTGCGCATAGACGTGAACGCTAAGTAAGTCCAGTTTATCGCTTGCGCTAACTACTCGCAGCGACACTCAAACCGAGCGGGCGGCGTGCACGAGACCACCTACGTTTTTATTTTACTCCGCTACTGCTTTTCAATCTGTTGTTGTTATAAATTGATTGTTAAACATTAGGTGCCTTTACATCGGCCGGTGTAGATCTTTCTCATTTCTGTGCGTACTTGCAGATATTCTGTCTTCTATAGAAACGGCTAATGGATAGTCGGTCATTGTCCCAGGTACGCAAGTTGATACAGTCTCTAGTACTAGGAATAGATAAAATCTATGATTCCTACACATGTGAAAGAGACCCGTGAGCTAAGGCTTCTGAACAGATAACCGTGGTTGGTAAAATTGTGGATACAAAGGGTCTCCGTAAAGGCATTCCTCTGCCTACCTCTTCGGGGATTATAGGCGTGAAGTTACGTTTACGTACCTTAGAATGTATGTATTAAAGCCAAAAATGTTAAACCTTAGTAAAACACATTTAGGTATAGTTTAAAAATAATTATTTATTTTATTTATTTATTACAATTACTATTGAGACTATAGCTATCAACAGATGTTCCAATTCGATGGCATAGTCAATGTCAATGATACAATTGTAAAATTAATAAACTGAATTAATTAAATAATGTCTAATAATACAATGATAAAAAAAATAAAAATGTACAATAATAAGAACGTCCTTATAATTAAAAGTCAAAATAAAAAAAAAATTCAAAATAATAAATTATGTGGAATATAATTGCCTTAGTATTTAATTATAGGAAGTGGCGTGTTATTAGATAGAGTAAGATATTATGCAGTTTAGTTTTACATACGTACATTATACAGATAATTATAGCAATGTATTTGTACACTGTACACAACTATATGAATAAGCTTTAGGTATATATATACACAACTATATGAATACACAACTATATGAATAAGCTTTAAGTACAGAACAATAAATATAATAAAGTAACTAGCGGGTAAAATCTCAGTATCTATCGATTAAACTACATAAGAATATGTAGGAAGGTATGTATGTACTCGTTATACACAGTATCAAAACATGTAAATGAATGAAACTATGCATTTGACCAAATCTCAGGAACTCAGTGAACGGAACTAATTAACTGGTTGTGAGCACGCGAACTGTAAACGCTTTTATTACTTTCAGATAAGGTAAACGCCGCAATTGTAGACCGTAAGTCCGATAGTGTGAACCAGTATATTGGGAATTTTATATTTACATACATTTCTTTCATGGTATCTGTATCGATTACGTTAAACATTAATTGATTTCCTGTAATATTAATCAACTAATTTACATTCCACAAACATATGTCGTTTGATAATGTTGCTGCTGTTCTTTACTGCTTATTATTATAATCATCACCATTATCGTCATAAACTCTGTCACCGTTCTACTATTGGATACGGCTCTCTTCATTGACCGGATAACATTATTATAAGCGTTTAGACAAAAATTTATGTATGTCTTTATAAAATAATGAATAAAACATTATTCCTCTTTATAACATAATGAATGATGTATAAAATATTATTCCTTATTATCATTAATAAGAGGGTAGGCAGAGAGTACGGAGCGCCAAATATGTATCTCAACTACTTCTCCTTACAAACCTGACGGATTTCGATAGTCATCACTTTGATTATTAATGTACCGGCATAACTCACGTGCGTTTTTTCGGGACCTCGTACAGCTCCGAAACCAGTCGGGCCATCCCAATAAAACGCACGTGAGGTAAGCCGTTACATTTATAATCATTTGTATAAATGCTCACGAAAAAAAATAGTAAAATTCATCACTCTCTTCATACACGCTTAAAATATATTAATAAGTACAGCAAAACAAACAGTTTAGATGTTGCAAAGGTGCGCTGCGCCGTTCATAAGCTTTTTACATAATATTATTGCCATTCTAGGTACAAACGATGGGGTAGCTAACTGCTTAAATCTGCATATAACGAAAACAAATTTAGTCTGAAGTACATTAACTTCAACTCAGGAGATTTTCACATTTCATAATTAGCTACTACTCCGCTGATTAAGAGATGTACGCTGTCTGCACACTACCACACTTAGAAATGCAATCCTTAATGAGATTTCGCAAATTTTTTTTGCAGACGTAAGTAACATCAGATTTTATTACTACAGATATCATTACTTAATGCGGTTTGTAAAAAATTTGGTTCCTTAATATGGACTTAAAGAAATAACTTTATTGTACACGTCAAATTATTTACGGGCAGATAGAGAGCATTAAGCGTCCTTATCTTTACAAATACGCCATGATTATTCTACCTTCGATGCTCCTTTCTTAGCTTCATAGAACAATGTTTGATTAAATTGATACCAAATTAATTCTTAATTAGACAAAATAATGCATGAGACATTCTTCAATTTTCCAAATTATCACAATTTATAAATATATTTTTGCTTATCGTCCTTACTTTTTCATTATTCCATGCTTCGACTATTACTACACATTACTTTTCTGCAAACCCCAAACGACGAGCTTCCGTTAGGTTTATTTGTACACTACTTGATATTATAACAATATCAGAACTTTCAGTCATTCGCTATTCACTACAATATTATCTACACGTGTTTTTTTCCAGAAACATTTTCCGAACACTTTTGGGTTATTCACAGATATCTATCTTTTTAAATAGTCTTTAACAATGTATGTCCAAATGTACACTAATAAAGCTTCGTATTGTATCGAGACTGCTTAAAGTTGATGTATGTATAAAACGAATTTCAAACTTAAAGGCAATCGATACCAAATTACTGCAAAGTAGGCCTACCGCTAATACTTCTACAACTTCTACTGAGAGTAGGTACTATGATTTTGGACGGGGAAATAGAATACCTAGACAAAACAAAAATCAAAATCAATAATCAAATCAAAATGATAAAAGTAGGTAAGTCATTTCCGAATAGTAGATACATATATAGATCCACCGCATTTTATAATCCTAACCGTACCATTTCCTGTTTTGTTATTACTTAATTTAAGTTAAATATATTTTAAAGATTTTAGCAATGTTAAAACCCGATTAGCTGATTAGTAGGCGCAAGAGCAAAAAAATGTATAAAAACGAACAAGGGTTAGAAGGCGTTAACTAAGACTTCAAACCGAAATGACGTGTTAACGCGACGTCTTAAGCGTCTAACAGACTTCAATTTAATAAAATCCAAAGTTCTGCAAGGATCGGGCGATACATTTCAGTTTGACCAATCATAGACGATCATCGCAGGTACGTCGGACGCGGTTCGTGGCCAGAAAAAAAATTAGTAGTCCCTAACTCACAGCACTGTTCAGACGTGTGCCGGGTTCATTCGTATGCGGAACGTATTCGTCGCTAGTTGGCCGAAGCGTGTGTTGTGTGTGAAAATGTGAATAGTGTTTCGCGTTGTACTCCCGCTGTTGTATATAGGATACATTCTTTTCTTGAAATTTAGTGCCGATCGAAAAAAAGGGGGAAAGTGTGTGACCAGTTTTGAACAACTTTGTCGCAATGTTTTGAAAGTAATGGGTGAGTTGAAAAGAGATATTTTTAGCGGTTGCTATTAGTTTGTCTTACATAGAGTTATAATGTGAAGATTCTTTCATGATTCTAAGGACTGAATATAATTATAATTATACTACATTCATGATAAACTTAACTAGACAGCTAGTTAGAGTATAATTATATAATTAAAGTTTTATTCATTTAGTACAGCTATTCAAAGCTAGGCTTACTTTAGGGAATAAAATTCAAAGAGTAGGTATTAAGTTGGGCTATCAATTATCTGTTTTATTAGTGTTGAAATTTATCACCGGTTTTAGTAATAAAATACGGTAGTGTTATTTAATGAGATAATAAAATACAAATTGACATTATTTTTCGCTATACTTAGCATTTTAAAAGCTAATTCGGCATTAAATAAGACAATAGAAGTCTCCGAAACCGCCGTGCGTGTATGAAGAGAGTGATCAATTTTGAAGAAGCACTTTAGTTCTGGAAACAGAGATATTTAGTTGGTATTTGTGCCCTGTGCCTACTTCGTTAGGGACTTGGCGGAACGTAAAAAAATATTATTAGTACAATATTATTGCATTATTTTAATATATTCCTTAACTTTATATTTATATTTTAATAATTTCGACGGACATTATGTATGAAACTGCGAGAATTTAGTATTTAGACCAAATACATTTATGACCAATTGAAAGAAAAGCTTTAGTACTAAATCTAAAATTGTAGGTAGGTTAAATAAAAGTTCATTAAAAATAGTATATTTTTACTATTAGTTTTCGACTGTATAAGTTTGAAATTTTGAGATTTTAAAGATACATCCACTAAGATTTGATTTAAAAGTTTACGTCGAATGTTTTGTTGATGGTACGAATTACACTTGGCCGTCGGTAAATAATTGGCGATGAATCGATTTGTCTAGTGTTAGCTTGATAATAGTTACGTCTCATGTTCACTGGCTTTGTAGCTGATATCTTTATTTATTTTTACTTTATCAATATTATATCGTCACGCTAGGTGTCCTACAAGATTGGCAGGAAAGCTTGATAACCAGGATCTCTGTCCTCTCAGACTAAACATGCTTTATCGTCATTTACTACAATCTTCAGACACACAGGCCGGTTGCACAGACTTTTATAATTATAATAAAATAAAAAAGAATCTGTTCTGATTTTTTTTTAAATATTAATTATTGTTGCATTATGATAAAGGCTTAAAAAAATCAAATTTTTATCTGTTTATTTATTCGTAGATTACGTAGAAAAAATAAATGGTTTTGACAACTTTTTGTATCGACGGCCTCGTTGGTCGAATGGTTACAAGCGCGACTGCCGATCGGGAGATCCTGGATTCGAATCCCGCGTCGGATACTTTTAGATTTTTCTAATTTAGAATTTCTACTAGTGACTAGGAGTCTGGAATTGTGTTCGGTGTGTGTCAATGGGCTCACCACCTATTCCATGAGACGTAAACGTAACTGGTGAAATGTGGGAGTGTACTACACTCCTCTGTCTACCCCTTCGGTGATTACAGACGTGGTGTTACGTTTTTTGTATCGTACCAAATTCTGTTTGGGACCAAAATGAAGAATAATTTTCGCGACTTATTTTCATGGGAGCTTCCAAAACCCTAGGTCACAACTCATCATTACTACAATAATAAAGAAAATGTTATGAAACACTTCACCATAATAAATAGACGTAAGGATATTCAATGCATTTTTCAATAAGCGTAATTCACTTTTATCTTCATTTTAATCGAAGCCCGAATGAATATTTGCTTATACACGTTCATCCTATTTGCCACAGATTAATTGAGAAGATTAGTGCGCCTGTTGAATTCGTAGTGTTAGCTTCAATATTTGTTCAAGTACAACCTAGCATAAACAAATAGGTATGAAAGGCTGTTGCCCCTTTTAATTTGTTCGTCCTTATTTTGAAGCTGATGAAACCCTATCTGCTTCTTTTTGCTTACAGCAAAAAGAAGGCGCGTTCCGCTTGCTTGTTTGCCGCAAAGATTTTGCAAGCAAAATAAAAGTATAAGTTAAAAGATTGACTTAGATTTTTCGTTCGGATTTTTCACCTGTAACTAGTAGGTACAAGAGTTTTTAAAATGTAGAGCAATTTGCGTAGAGAAAGACTGTGACAACTTTATTATTATTATATTTTATAGTACACATATACGACAGATATTTTTTACCTACATCATAACTTCCTCCCTCCTCTTTCTATTCTTCTCAATACAGATTTCACACCCGATCATATTCTGGTGATAATTATGTCAAAGGGGATGCGTTTTACAGAACAAGTTTTGAACGTTTGTTGTTATTACTGTGTGAATTTTGATAGTTTCAATTCTTAAGATGTATTTTAATGAAAACAATTTTAGCGAGGAAGTATTAATTAATCCTTTACTGCCTTATAAATAGAGTTGTCAAATAAACACAAATGGACTGTTTTTATATTCAAAGCCTCATTACAACAAAAATACTTGCTTAGTTGCAATTTAAGAACAATTGCAAAATTTAGTTTTTTATTATGTATTAAACCTTTTACAAGTACTCGTATTGACATTGACAATCTAATAAATAAGGTTTAGTTTTACTCAAAAAAGTATATGAGAAACAATAGAGGCGAGAACCTCAAGTGTGAACGGTATTAAAAACTCTTGTGACTTAACACTAAATTACATTACCGTAGTAAAAGTGTAATTTCTGCCGATTGTTATACCAAATAGAATAATGTATTTTTACAGTGTTATTAAAGGTAGTCTCTTGTAGTGGCTTGGCGTAAAAAAATATGCCCGATGTAAAGCAATAGGCTGACCATCTATTCCAAAGTAGGACGTAAACGTAGGTGGTGAGATGTGGGAGTGTCTTGCATTCTTCTGCCCATTTCTTCGGGAATTACAGGCGTGATCTTATTACTTATTATAGTTCACTTGCAGATATTCATAGTAGTAGCGGCCATTTCTAACTGTTGCCTGCTCGTTTGCTGCTTTCTTCACATACATGCCAATAATAATAATCGACCCATTATAATTTCACTGTTGGAATATAAGTCTCCTCTCATATTGAGAGGGTTGAGACCTTAGTCCGCCACAGTGGCCAAGTGCGGGTTGGCAGACTTCACACACCTTAGAAATTTTTGTTTTAAAAATTCTAAGGTGTGTAGGGTTCCTCTCGATGTTTTCCTTTACCGTTAGCAAGTGATATTTAAATTTGAAACGCGCTTTTGTAAAGAGGTGCTCGCCATGGATTTGAACCCGGCACCCCCGGAGTGAGGAGCTGAATTCTTGACCACTAGGCTATCACTGCTATACATATAAGTATTGTTGAAAACTGAAAGAAATATATTACTTTTTTGCTTTTGGTATACTGAATGCTAGTGGTATTCAATGTTGGTTACGTAAAAATACGTGCACAGCAAAATGTTAATATTGTGAAAATATCCTTGAATAGAGTATTTAGCGAACACGCATTGAAATAAAACCAATCGATTGGTTCCGGGAGATAGCGCTGCGACGGATTCGACGACGATTTAAATAATCGTTTTTAATTCAATGTTGGTACTAATTTACTATTTTTGCATTTTTCCATTTATATTCTTTGTATGGAAATAATAATGCCATGTCAATAAAGTGTTTCGATTTTTTAATTCAAATAATACCTGATAGCTTCCGTTATTTTTCATGTGTACCTACTGAGATGGCAAAAATACTTTTTTTTTCAACCCATTACAATTCCACCGTTGGAATACGGGTCTCCTCTCATATTGAGAGGGTTAAGGCCATAGTCTTGCCATATAACACGGTCTTATAACATTACCAGTATATAAAATATTTTTTTACCAAATAATTATATCTAACTATATACATAAATAAATAAATACAAGTATTTCTACGTGTGTGATAATTTTAAAATGACGTCATTATAGACCTTCATACTAAATACAATATTATTCAATATTTCATATAAGAATTTTTTGAAGCATTTTTATGTTCTCGTATATTTTCGGTTAATGCGACGTCGGTAATATTAAAGTATGAATTTTAATGGCGTGAATAATATTTTTATTAGTTACACATACAGAAAATGAAAAACTGCAAAATTCATTCTTATTCTTAGTGGTATTATATTAACTCTGGACAACAATAAACAGCTAGACGTAAACGTAACTGGTGACACGTGGAAGTGTAATACACTTCTCTGCCTACTCCTAGTATGAGTAGAATGTAAAATCCTAGAGAGCCTATTGTTATACACCGGACACAGATCCAGACTCAGAGCCATTACTTGTAAATTTTGTTAGAAATTCTAAGTTAGAAACCATGACGTCTCAAACAGCAGTCGCGGTTGCAACCACTCGACCAACGAGACACTGAAATTAATAGATAACTTTTTAAAATATTCTAATAAAATATTATTAAAAAAAAAAGAAAAATATTTGTCTGAAAATAAACTCTAAATGGAGCTAAATAGCAAATATGGTCACACCAATAAAAACGATAGAGATGTGAAAAAAACCCACTCAAATATAATAGATATTTTTTTTAAATATTC